>OZ012740.1:84254214-84316641 GCA_963859935.3 Lathyrus sativus | reverse complement strand
GTGCCAATCTTTATACGTCACAACCATCTTCTGAACAATCTTCTTGATGTTCTTGTTGGCCGCTTCAACAGCGCCATTCATCTTCGGCCGGTAAGGAGATGAGTTGTGGTGTTCAATCTTGAAGCTCTGGCACAGCTCCTTCATCATCTTGTTATTCAAATTCGAACCATTATCAGTAATGATCCGCTCGGGAATTCCATAGCGACAGATGATGTCCCTCTTTATGAATTTAGCTACCACCTGCTTGGTCACATTAGCGTACGAGGCTGCCTCCACCCACTTGGTGAAGTAGTCGATAGCTACCAGAATAAAACGATGACCATTGGATGCGGTGGGCTCGATCTTGCCTATCATGTCGATGCCCCACATGGAGAACGGCCAAGGGGAGGACATGACATTCAATGGGCACGGCGGCACATGAACTTTATCAGCATAAATCTGACATTTGTGACATTTCTTCGCGAATCTGAAGCAATCCGACTCCATAGTCAACCAGTAATACCCTGCTCTCAGGATCTTTCTTGTCATGGCATGCCCGCCGGCGTGCGTACCAAATGTGCCCTCATGGACTTCCTCCATGAGCATACTCGCCTCTTTTTCATCCACACATCTGAGTAGCACGAGATCGTGGTTTCTCTTATACAGCACTCCATCAGGGTTGAGGTAAAAGTTTCCAGATAACCTCCTCAGAGTCTTCTTATCCTGGGTTGACGCACCCGCAGGATACTCCTTGGTCATAAGGAAAGTCTGGATATCGTGGAACCATGGCTTGCCGTCAGTGGCATCTTCGATTGCGAATACAAACGCTGGTCTATCAAGCCGCGAAAGCACAATTCTTGGAGCCTCATTCCAATAATTGACTTTATACATTGAAGCCAGCGTGGCCAAAGCATCAGCCATTTGATTTTCAGCCCGGGGAACATGATGAAGTTCTACTCGGTCAAAGAACGGAAGCAGCCTCCTGGCATAATTCATGTACGGCACTAGATTCGCTTGACGAGTTTCCCACTCCCCTTTAATCTGATTGATTACAAGCGCTGAGTCACCAAATATGTCTAGATTCTTGATTCTCAAATCAATTGCCTCTTCTAGACCCATAATACATGCTTCATACTCGGCTTCGTTGTTGGTAACTGGAAACGTCAGTCTTGCAGTAAACGGGATGTGGGATCCGTCAGGAGTCGTAATGATAGCCCCGATACCACTTCCATAGGAATTAACCGCTCCGTCGAATATCAACTTCCACTGAGACTTCCTATCTGGACCCTCATCGGGCAATGGCTCATCGCAATCCTTCGCTTTGAGAAACATAATATCCTCGTCAGGGAATTCGAACTTCATCGGCTGGTAGTCTTCGATTGGCTGTTCGGCAAGGTAATCAGACAATACGCTTCCCTTAATGGCTTTCTGAGAGACGTACTGAATATCATATTCCGTTAACACCATCTGCCATCTGGCAATCCTGCCCGAAAGAGCCTGCTTCTCGAAGACATACTTGATCGGATCCATCTTCGAAATCAGCATAGTAGTGTGGTTGAGCATATACTGTCGTAGACGTTTGGCAGCCCAAGCTAATGCACAACACGTCTTCTCCAGCATCGAGTATCGAGATTCACACTCAGTGAACTTTTTACTCAAATAATAAATGGCATGCTCTTTTCTGCCCGTCTCGTCGTGCTGACCGAGAACACACCCCATACTATTCTCCAGAACTGTCAAGTACATGATTAATGGCCGTCCAGCCACTGAGGGTATCAAGATTGGAGGTTCTTGAAGATACTGCTTTATCTTATCGAATGCCTTCTGGCAATCCTCATTCCAAGTAGTCGCCTGATTTTTCTTTAACAACTTGAACATCGGTTCACAAGTGGCCGTGAGCTGAGAGATAAACCTTGCAATGTAGTTTATTCGGCCCAAGAAACCACGAACTTCTTTTTCTGTTTTCGGCGCTGGCATTTCTTGGATAGCTTTTATCTTTGCAGGATCAACTTCAATACCTCGTTCACTAACGATAAACCCCAATAACTTTCCGGACCGCACTCCGAAAGTGCACTTGTTAGGATTCAGCCTCAGCCTGAACTTCCTAAGCCTTTCAAACAGCTTCAACAAATTGACCAGATGCTCCTCCTCCGTTTGGGACTTTGCAATCATGTCATCAACATAGACCTCGATCTCATGATGAATCATATCATGGAACAAAGTTACCATTGCTCGCTGGTAAGTGGCCCCTGCGTTCTTCAAACCGAAGGGCATTACCTTGTAGCAAAACGTGCCCCAGGGGGTAATAAACGTCGTTTTCTCCATGTCCTCCGGCGCCATCTTAATCTGATTGTAACCGGAGAAGCCGTCCATGAACGAAAACACGGAAAACTGGGCTGTATTGTCGACCAACACATCGATATGAGGCAAAGGGAAATCATCCTTAGGGCTCGCCCTATTCAAATCCCGATAATCGACGCACATGCGTACCTTACCGTCCTTCTTCGGTACAGGCACTATGTTGGCGACCCACGGAGGGTAGGTGGTAACGGCTAGAAATCCTGCGTCCAACTGCTTCTGGACTTCTTCTTTGATTTTTACAGCCATGTCTGGTCTCGTCCTCCTGAGCTTCTGCTTGACTGGAGGGCAATCTTCTCGCAACGGCAAGCGATGAACCACGATATCTGTGTCGAGTCCGGGCATATCCTCATATGACCAAGCAAAGACGTCACTATACTCTCGAAGCATCTCGACCAGTCTATGCTTGACATCGTTCTGCAGCGCAGCCCCTACTCTGACATTCCTGATAAGCTCCTCAGAACCCAGATTTACAATCTCAATATCCTCCTCGTGAGGCAGAATAACCTTCTCTTCTTGTCTCAACAAGCGGGCCAACTCTTCCGGAAGGTCTTCGTCTTCATCAATCTCATCCTCGGCTTGATAGATCGGGCAATCAAAGTCGTAGTGAGCCGTAGAGGGTCCAGAGTCGATGTCATCTGTTACGTGGATCCTGCAATAACAAGGGTTAAGTTTAAAGCAGGAATATGCAGGTTAGCACGCACCTCGTTGCCATTTTGCTGTTTTTCGAAACAAACATAAAGCATGAATAACAGAGAACACAACATTTGATTACGAAGAAAACGCCTTTTATTTATTAACAAAATGCATACACATAATCCAACAAGGCCCTGACAGTAAAACCACTATGCCCCGGGCAGGACATAGGGTTGTACAAAGATTGTAAAAAGCAAATCATTACTCTTCACTTGTCAGCTTGATAATCTCCTTGATGGTCCAATTGTGGAGGCACTCGCCTGGCTTGCTCGGTTGAATCCAGGCATCAAGATCGCAATCACTGTCCCCGCTGTCCTCTGACACAGCGTTGATACTCTCAAAAATTACTCCCCCCTTGGTGAATAAGATCGGCCCTTTCCCATGAGACGAACTGCCAGAAGAAGATGAAGCTTCAGCTCCAGGAGAATACCCTAATCCAAACTTATCCTGTTTGATTGGTATATCCAAGACATGCCCCCAGCCTGGGGTGGAACCAGCTTCGACAACAGCCCGAGCTTCCTTAAACGAGGAGAGGTTCAACTCTTGCTTCTCTGCAACAACGGGAGCTACCTCCTTCACCCTGACGGTTTCAAAAGCCTGGCAAAGAGTCTCATGGATCTCACCATCCATTTCAACGTATTTAAAGGACGACAGGTGGCTTACCATGATGTCCTCCTCTCCACAGACTGTCACTATGCTGCCCCCAACAGCATATTTAAGCTTCTGATGCAGCGTGGATGTTACGGCACCAGCAGAATGGATCCACGGCCGACCTAAGAGGCAACTATAGGCGGGCATGATATCCATGATATAGAACACCACATTGAACGTCTCTGGACCAACTTGAATTGGCAGGGTCAATTCTCCGAAGACGTGGCGCTTGGTTCCGTCAAAGGCCTTCACGACCAGATCACTGGGCGTGCACAGCAGTCCACAGGTATCCAACTTCATCAGTGCCTTCTTCGGAAGCACGTTAAGCGAGGAGCCCGTATCTACCAGGACATGTGACATAATCGTGCCTCTGCACTCTATTGAGACGTGCAGGGCGTTGTTGTGATCTCTTCCCTTGGGAGTCAGCTCCAGATCTGTAAATCCCAGCCCATTACCAGCATTGACATGGGCTACTACTTCCTCAAGTTGATTCACTGATATCTCCTGCGGCACGTATGCAGCATTCAATACCTTCAACAATGCGTTGCGGTGCGCTTCAGAACACAGCAACAGGTTAAGAATCGAGATCTTCGACGGAGTCTGGTGAAGATGATCTACAATCTTGTAGTCACTTTTCCTGATTAGTCGCATGAACTCTTCTGCATCTTTAACCAACAAGTCTTTCTCTGCCCCTGCAGGGACCTCCTCAACAGCTTTACCTTTACCCTTATCCACAGCGTCAGCTCGGACCACTTTCTCTGCTGCAACCTCTGCCGGTGCGAATACTCTTCCGCTCCTAGTGATACCACTGACTTCAGCAAGATTCTGCGCAGTCGATCTGGACGGCTCAAGCTCTATCTTCTGACCATTACAATAAACTTCGGCGCCATAATGCCATGGGACGGCATTAGTGCTCTCGAATGGGATTGGTCCGGCCCTGGTGATGGTGATAGAAGGCGGACGGGACGCAGAAATAGTAATAGGGTGACGAGGAATAATAATGGTAGCAACTTCATCCGCCTGCTTCAGCACGACTTCCCCTGACACATTCTCAACGCTTCGACTGAACTGCAAAATACCCTCGGTCATCAGACTTTGGATACCTTCGATCAACTGCTCACACCCATCAGGAAGTGTAGCACAAGCCATACATAGCTCTCCACATCCAGGAAAGAAGCCCTTCTTCAGCAACTTAGCCTTAACAAAACTCAATGGCGTCTTCAGATCTTTGACATCGGTCAGCAGGTCCGAATTCTCCTCAGTGATAACAGCATTCACTCCGCCCCCCCTATGATGAGGCATTGGATTTTTGGTGACGTTGGGCACGCTGTCAGAAAAGTTGATGACCTTGGCGTCGACCAAGTCCTGGACTTTGTGCTTAAAAGCTTTACAGTTCTCAACCGTATGGCCAGGTGCCCCAGAATGAAATTCACAAGTAGCATTAGCATCATACTCTGGTGGTGGTGCCCCTGTCAAGGGAGCCATTGTCCTTTTATGAACTAATTGGAGCTGAAGCAACGTCTGCAGAAGCTGTGCATACGGCATAGGAGGAGTTTCCAAATGACGGTTTGCCAGGGGACCCTGATTCTGATATCTCTTATATCCCGGATTATTCTGTTGCTGGGGCTGCTGCTGCGGCTGCGGTGGAGCAGCTGGGATGTTTATGCTAGCAATCTGAGACTGAGGGCCCTTGCCCTTTCTCCTAGCATTAGTGACAGCACTGGCATCTCCCTCTCGACGCTTGCCAGTATAGGGTTTCTTGCTAGCTCCTCCAGCTGAGGATGATTCGCCCTGAATTTTTCCGATCTTTATACCGTTTTCGACATGCTCGCCCAAAGTGATGAGGGCCGAGAATGTTCCAGACATGCCACTAATCAGCTTCTCATAATAGACTCCAGGAAGGGTAGCCACGAACATTTGTACTAACTCACGCTCAACCATCGGTGGTTGAACCCGAGCGGCCAATTCACGCCACCGCTGGGCGTACTCTTTGAAGCTTTCATTGCTCCGCTGCGAGAGATTCTGAAGCTGAACTCGGTTGGGAGCCAAGTCGCTATTATATTGATAGTGGAGAACAAACGCTTCTGCAAGATCTTTCCAGGTGCGCACAGCAGCGGGCTCCAAACCCATATACCATTCGAGCGATGGACCAGAAAGACTATCCTGAAAGAAGTGCATCAGCAGCTTCTCATCGTCAGAATAAGCGGACATCTTTCTATAATAAGATCGGAGGTGAACACGGGGACAAGTGGTGCCCCTATACTTCTCAAAGATAGGCACCTTGAACTTGTGAGGTACTTTAAAGTCAGCAATCAACCCGAGTTTGGCCATGTCAACGCCCAATGTGTTCTGATTTTCTATATCTCTCATTTTATCTTCCAGCGCCTTGAACCTGAATCGAGCCTCAGCAGTCAATTCAGCCTCTGCACCTCTCTGAGAGAATATGTCATCCTGATGGTCCTCCAGCCACGGTTGAGGCACCACCATATTTCCTGCACCAACATTGCCGTTGACCGGCCCCATGTTAACATTGGCTCCCAAACCACCATTACCGGCGCCCGCCGCATTAAGTCCGAGATTAGTCATAAGATTGCCGTTAGCACTACCGTTGCCCCCGGCAGCAGGAACAACGTTCTGTGGAGTATCCCCTTGAGGAGGAGTGGGCACGGCCCCTCCATGAAGTATTCCATTACTGTCAACCCTGGAGATGAGAGGTTGAACCAAAGTACGAAGCTGGTCTTGCCCATTCGCAACTACTTGCATCAGCTCCATAAAACGATCCATCCGTTCACGAAGCTCTTGAACATCTGACTGTACCTGGTCCATGATTCTCGTTTGATTGGCGCGAGTCGAGTAGCGGTGGATGAGTCTTTGATCAATCCTGGAGATCGAAAGCAGCTCGGAACCTGAGTACCTGAAAAACCTGTTAACATCAAGGGTTAGGAAAAGGTAACAGAATGTATGTCATGCAAAAATGCTTTATGCAGATGCATGCGTCTGTCTGTGTGCTTGAGAGATTATCCCCCGATCCTGGCACCTGTTGGCAATAATAAGGAGAGGAATCCAGGCCCAATCATGGAAATAGTAACCTCACATAGCAATAGTCAGATTCGACACATTAAGGACCGAGAACTCGTACGCAACAGTCTTTCTGAGAACGGCTGCAGTAACACAATAAAAGGCGAGAGATCCTGGATCGGGGAAACGGTACCTGTCACAGACACACGCTAATGGGATGATTATGCAAGCTAATGCAAAATGCAGGTATGCAACAATATATCCAGGTGGCTGCTGTGGAGATTCGATGTCAACAGTCGCTGATGAGAAGGAAACCCCGGTGTAAAACCACTGATCTGATCTGCTGTGAATAACCATCTGGTAGGATCGAGATCAAAATTCTGCTCTGACAAGAACGAAGGCCTGATAATAAAGACCCCGGATGCAAGATCAAGGAATATCTGTTGATGAAGTCTTCGGACCCCCACTCAAAATCTGCCCTATCAAGGACAAACAACAACTGCCGATGAGATCTTCAGACCCCACTCAAAAGTCTGCCCTATCAAGAACAAACCACTGGCGATAATACACTGATCGAAGCCTGCTCTATCGAGAACAGACAAACACCCGATGATAAGATCCTCTGATCAAACCCTCGCTCTGTCAAGAACATCTCTGCAACTGAGAATCCAACATAACTGATTCACTGTCGAGAAAACCGGGTAGTCTGGAGGTCAAAGTTTCCTGCAATATCCCAACCCCACTTACAGGTATGATGGACCTAATCCACGGACAAAGGTACGGCATCCTATGCGGTTGTCAGCGTCACAGACTTTCATGAGTGACAATACGATTCCCAGAAGGAGTGGCATCGTCAAGTCATGAAGAGGCCTCTCTTAGCTGACTTCCAAATGATCGGTCCCCAGAGTCGACAACCCTCACGTCTGGACTCCCCTCAGATCCTCAGGACCGGAAAGGAGCACCTCTGCAAGAATCTCGTCTGAGCGCAGATTTTCGTAGGGAACTGTGCCTGCTCAGCAGACAGGTTCGTCTACTACTTCTCCGCAACTATATCTAGGTGTGTACTCAAGCCCAGGTCCGGCTTTTCACTCACAGTAACATCCCTCTCCCACAGCAGCACAGATAATCATATCAAACTGGAAATAAAATGCAGGAAATAAAATGCGGGAAGTAAAATGCGGGAGGTAAAAATGCGATAAATAAACGCAACCTAACAAGCAAACACACAAACGATAGGATTGACTCGCGTAGGGGATGGGAAACGATCCCAGCATAAGGGATGGGAAAAGTCCCTAGATGCCAGGTCTCTTAATCCCCAGCAGAGTCGCCAGTTGTCGCTTGCGCGAAAATAAGGTGCCGGCATGACAGAAGAGTCGCCACCTTTCGTTATTTATCCCTCAGAGCGGGAAAGGAAACGATCGGAAAAACCTGACGAATAAGGGTAAGACAAGGTCATCGCAACCATTGTCTGGGTTCGGGAGTCGGTTACGCAAGGGGAAGGTATTAGCACCCCTCACGTCCGTCGTACTCGACGGGATCCTCGCTTGTTTGTTTACTTGGACGGGTTGGTTTTAATCTATCTACCTATCAAGGCTGGCTGAAAAAGAAAGAAAAATGACTCGGCAAAGCGTCGCACTTTATGCCTACGTATTCTCATCAGAGAATGAGAAATCAGAGTCAACGTAGTTCGGCTAACTACGGGGAAAAGGGAAGGTTGCTCGCTAGGATATCGCATCCTATGCCTACGTACTTCCATCTGGTATGAAAGATCAGAGCAAACGTAGTTCGGGTAACTACGGGAAAAGATGGCTCAACTAGGAGGGAGACTATCAAGTCCTACTGTTATCATGCCATGGATTCATCCTATGGTTGAGGTTTGAACAGGGAACTCCTAGATGTTGTCATGCATAGGTTTCAACCTAAAAGTCTATCATCAAATCCTCATCAAAGGAAATGAGAGTCCTAAGGGATCATGTCAATGATACACCAAGACAGCCAAAAACATCAGCTTTAACAGTAAAATGCATGCAATGCAAGTGAGGGAGGAAATGTGTGTGGGGTTTCAGCCTCCACAAGCTCATCTCGACCTCAAGCCAGTCATGAAATAACAGTAATCATACTGAAGATAATCAACATACTATCAAGCAAAGAACCAGATAAAGGGAATGAAGTGCCTTCAGGCAAACAAACACACATGCTTGAGAAAGAAAGAATCTACTCTCTAATTCTAACCCTAATCACAGAATCTGAATCAAATCTAAGCACTAAAACAAGACCCTAAACAAGAGAAATCAATCCCAGTCTTCAAGCTTCAGAACAAGCTTACCAAAGAAAGGGAGCTAAGCAAGCAGACTCATAGTGTCTTCCTCAGGAGAACACTAGGAGGTGTATACTCAGGAGTCATACCCTATGTGGCTCAACCACTGTGATCAGTTTATATTCCTCCTCAGGAGAAATTAAACTCACAAGCAGGCTCCAACATCACTGGATATTTAGGAAGTCCTATCTGAACTAGTGGAACTAAGTGAACAGACTCACAGGACCTTCCTCAGGAAAGTACTAGGAGGCTTCCACTTAGGAGTTGTATCCTATGTGGCTCAACAACTGTGATCAGTTTACATTCCTCCTCAGGAGAAATTAAACTCACAAGTTGGCTCCAACATCATTGGATACTTGAGAAATCCTAAACAAACTAATGGAACTAAGTGAATAGGCTCATAGGACCTTCCTCAGGAAAGTACTAGGAGGCTTCCACTTAGGAGTTGTATCCCATGTGGCTCAACAACATGTGATCAGTTTACATTCCTCCTCAGGAGAAATTAAACTCACAAGTTGGCTCCAACATCATTGGATACTTAAGAAAGAGGTGAGAAGAAAGAATGAAAGTCATTCATAGTGCCTTCCTCAGGAAAGTACCATGAACTTCCTTCAAACTTCAGGATCTCAAACCTCACAGACAGGGGACAAGCCAAGCTCTGGGTCTCTGAATCTTGATCTACAATCTTCTCTTCATGATGCTCTCCATCAAGGTCTTCAAGGCAACACAAGCCCCACAACAAATTCCCCACAATGAACCCCAAAGATGAACAGATAACCACAGGGCAGACAAAATCAACAGGCAACTTCAGAAAATACCTAAAAATACTAAACTAATGGGGAAAAATCTAACAAATATTCACAAGGGTCCTCAACACCTACTCATAACATCTACATAGGCCTCTACCTAAAAATCAAGACAAAACTCAATCAAAGAAAGTGAATTCATCACCTAAACACAATCTAAACCCTAATTAGGATACCCTACATCTACCCTAATTAAACTAATCAAAACTTAATTCTAAAATTCTAGAAAAACTCCTATGGGGAACTATGATTCATCATCTAATTGCACAAAAAAGAATGGATTAAAAAGACTAAAGGAAGGTCCTAAAACAATTCCTACAAAATCATGATACCAAACTACACATTATAAAAGCTATTTAAAAGAAAAATCTATTAAAAATACTAAACTTAAAAATAAAATCCCATTTTTATTTTTAATATTTTCTACACATTATCATCTAATCATAGAAAAAAGAAGAATTAAAAAACAATTATTTATCAATTTTTAATGAATTTTCAAAGACAAGAAAAATATTAAAAGAAAATAAAAGAAATTAAAACAAATAAAGGGAGGGGGGGTTGGAATAGCACACGCGCCAGTTGGTTTTGGAATGGGCCAGATAAAAGGGGGGTGGGGATAGGAATTAAGCCCAGAGCGCTGGTTAAATGAAACGACCGCGTTTCGCTTTCTTTGAATTTTCCCTCCATCTTCAGATTGAACCACGGCCGTTGGATGAGCTTACATTGTCAACCTTTGAGACCAATCTAATGGACCACCTTCATCGTCCCAAACAAAACTAGGGTTTTCAGAAACCCTCTCCCCCATGCACTCATCTTCCTCTCCCTCGTTCTCCCTCCACACGCCATGATTTAACACGATTCCAAAACGAAAATTGTAGTACTCAATGAGAGGAACAAGATGGTACGCGTGGATTTCCCTAATTCATCCTCAATAATTCCAACAGAAGACTTCAATGTCATGGTCCAATTAAACATCACTTGATATCAACTGGTATCAACCTTCACTAAGCTTCAATCTAATGGTTTACAGAGCTTCTACAAGATACCCTAGCTATTCTACACTAGTTCTTGATGATTAAAACTCCTAATTCAAACAATTCTTGCAAATCAAAGATTCATGGTCCTGTTATGGAACTTCATGGCATGGGCTGTAACTATCAGAATTTAGTCCTCTACCTTAGCCTAACCTTTCTATGCCTAAGAAACTAGTTAAAGCTCAATAATTTAGGAGATAGAGGGTGAAGAAGAAACCTGTCAAGAAGATGAGATGAGGTGATGTTGAGCACGATTCAGAGCTTGTAACTTCTCAACAATGCCCTTCTAATGGTGGAAGATCTTCTGTATGCACTTGTATGGAAGGAGAATGCTTGTAGTGGATGAAATTCAGAGTTGCTTGAAGTTGAAGAAAGTGCTTCAATGGATGCTTCTCTCTCTCTCTCTCTCTCTCTCTGAATCCTCTTGCTATCACCAACCCTGAACTCTCTTCATGGCCTTCTTCTTATAATGATCATTGGATGTTTCTAGATTCATCTAGAACATGGTGGAAGTTTCTTGAAAATCTCATGTGGTGACATATTGAAAATCTCACATTCCATGCTTCATGCCTTACCATTTGGTCTTAAAATATCTTTACATGAGATATTGAGAAGGGATGAGTGAAAAACAAGCTCATCTTTGGCTTGTGTAGGGTTTTTCAACATTGCCTTCTTTTCCAAGTAACAACTTTTCAAAGCATCACCCATTTTAAAGCTTCAAATCAAAATTCTAGCTAAACCAATGTTCTCAAAATGATTTTTCCAATCAAAATGATATATTGGATGACCTATTTTGGATTTGTGGATCTTCCAAATCACTTTTCAATTTCAACTTTTCAAACTTATATGCCATTTTTAGTTCATTTTTGACCAATCATGTAATCTCATGCTATGAGCTTTTCCAACAATTTGTGACCTTCTTTCTAGACTTAAAATCACATTTTGAACAACTTTCATGTTTTGAGTTTTTCCATTTGAGGCTTGGAAATAGGAGTTTTAGGCATTGGCTAAAATGACCTATAACTGACAAATGACCAAAATACCCCTGTCTTGTTCAAACCATAAGTTGAGTTCCACAAATCCAATCAAGGACTTCTACCACTCAAATTAAAGCTAAGAAGATGCTATTCAACATTCATGTTGACCAAGAAGTCATAGGAATCCTCCTACTAGGGCAAAAGTTGTCTGCAAGTTGGGTGACTTTCAAGGACCCAGATTCACACACCTCTGCTGACCTGTAATTTGTCAAAACCATAACTTGAGCTCTGTAACTCCTATCAAGGACTTCCACCACTCAAATTAAATCTTAGAACAAGCTCTACAACATTCATGTTATGGGGAAGGTGAGATGTCAATCACATCTTGAGCTAAAACTGCCTGGAAGATAAGGATCAAACTAGGGTTTTTCACTGACAATCCTCAGAAACCCTGACTCAAAACTTCTCAAACTCCTCAATCATGATGAGTTGGCCTAGGAATCATCTTTATAACATCTCTATGCATCATTCCATGATCTCATGGCCCTTGGATTGGGTCTCAACCTTCTCCAAATCATCAGTTGACCTAGGGTTGACCCAGTCAAAACCCTAATTCATCATTCATGGTTGAATCTTCTGAACTCTTGCACAATGACCTCTATGGGCTTCATGAAGGCTATCAAGACATCTCATAGGCTTTCCCAAAACATCAAATTCATTCTCAAAGTCTCAGAACAATCTGAGGAGCACCCACAACTTTCAAACTGTGAAGCACACAATCCTGGTTTCAAACCACTTCTGAGGATCTCTTGAACTGTCTGATGAAGGTATCCACTTTCAAACACTCAATGAATAAATGGTTGTTGGTCAAATTTTGGGGTGCAACATCATCCAAAAAAAAAGGCTTTTCAGTTTTTTGGGAAAAGGCTTTTCAGTTTTTTTTGGGAAAAGGCTTTTCAGTTTTTTTTGGGAAAAGGCTTTTCAGTTTTTTTTGGGAAAAAACTTTTCAGTTTTTTTTGGGAAAAAACTTTTCACAACAAAAAGGTTTTTTTTTCTTCTTGGGAACAAAAAGGCTTTTCTTTTTCTTCGGAACAAAAAGGCTTTTCAGTTTTTTAAAAAAGGTCTTACTAAAAAAAAGGTTTTAATAATAAATAAAAAAAAGGAGTTTTGATTTTAAAAAAGGTTTTGTTAAAAAAAGGGTTTTGATATTAAAATCTACGGACCTAAACACACATGGAGATTAAACACATTAACATGGCAAAATATGCACATAAACATGAAAAAGCAAAAGGTTTAGTAATTTAACGGACCTAAACACATTAACATGGCAAAATATGCATATAAACATGAAAAAGCAAAAGGTTTAGTAATTTAACGGACCTAAACACATTAACATGGCAAAATATGCACATAAACATGAAAAGGCAAAAGGTTTAGTAATTTAACCTACGAAGCGGAGGTTTGCTTCGGTAAATGTGAAAAAGGTTTGAATAAGGGAACACTGGAGAGCTCAAACCCTTCTGACGAGTTGTGGGAATGACCGCCTTTTTTCTCTGGGAATCTCCTTTGTTTCTCCCTTTCTCTCTCCTCTTTTCTGAAGAAAACCTTCTGACCCCTTTTCAACAAGGCAACACATGTATATATAGGGAACAAATTAGGGTTAACACCAAATTGTCAATAATGTCCCTAAAGCCCATTTTAAAGCCCAAACTAAATAATTAGTTAAGAAAAAATATAATTTAAATAATTTAAAATAATTAAAATAAACTTAAAATAAAAACTAATAATCCTATTGATTCCTAAAATCAAAAATATTATAAAAAGAACAAAATTTTTCTCAATATTTTTTATTTTATGATTTTTTGGATATTTTTATGACTAATTTAGAAAAAGGTGAAAAAAATAATATTTTAAAAAATGATTTAATTAAAATACGAAAATAATAATTAAATAATAATAAAAACTATTTTTGTTATTTTTTTAATGAAAGATAGAAAAATTTAGAGTAAAAATAATAAAAAACAAAAAGTGACAAAGGTGAGATTCGAACTCTCGACCTCTCACACTCACAACTCCTTACACATGTCCTCTTGCCAATTATGCCATTTTTACTTTTTAGAAAAAAAATGCATGCCATATGATATTTACCTGCAAAAAGTCAAACGACTACACAAATTTGTTAGTAATTGATTAAATGCAATAAAAATGCAATGAAATGCGACGACAAATCTTAGGGCAAAATTTGGGGTATTACAGTTGCCCCTATTTAAATAACTTCACCGAGTGATTTGAGCAACGGAGATTCGAGAAATCATGGTGGAGGGATTTAAATACAGATAACCGAAAATTTTGCCTTTAGACGCAGTGCTATGCAATGATATGGACAAAACAAAATGAACTGTAATGCTAAATATGATATGAATCTGATATGATGCGTATGATGAAAATGACAAATGCACGGATACAGACGAAACAACGTCACAGAGGACGACCCATCGAGGAATTGCACTAGGGAAGAAGACATGTCATATCTGGAAGAACGTTGGGTAGACACGACACAGAATTGTTGATAGGTGCCAAGTAAATTAGAAATTATCCGCAAGGTAAGACGCGGGTAAAACACGAGCTCAGGAGAAAAACGCAAATGGGGATAAGACACCCATGATGCCAAGTAAATAAATTTTGCCCACAAGGTAAGACGCGAGTAAAACACGACCTCAGGGAAAAAAAAGTAAATGGGGGTAAAACACCATGATGTTAGGTAAACCCAGGAATATCTGGTAAACGGGGAATAAAACACCCGGGATAAAGGTACATGGGGGATAAAACACCCAAGGATAGAAGGTAAATGGGGAGTAAAGCACCCAAGATAGACATGTAAATGGGGAGTAAAGCACCCAGGATAGAAATGTAAATGGGGAGTAAAGCACCCAAGATAAAAATGTAAATGGGGAGTAAAACACCCAGGATAGAAATGTAAATGGGGAGTAAAGCACCCAAGATAAAAATGTAAATGGGGAGTAAAGCACCCAAGATAGAGAGGTAAATGGGGAATAAAGCACCCAAGATAGAAATGTAAATGGGGAGTAAAACACCCAAGATAGAAATGTAAATGGGGAGTAAAGCACCCAAGATAGAGAGGTAAATGGGGAATAAAGCACCCAAGATAGAAATGTAAATGGGGAGTAAAGCACCCAAGATAGAAATGTAAATGGGGAATAAAGCACCCAAGATATGCACATGTATAGGAATTATGCTATGACATATGATCAAATGCAAATGCAGACGTCGACGACAAGGCTCGACTCTTTTGGTGAGATGACAAAACTGGAGGACTGATTCCTCAACACGGAGATCACTGTCATTCTGTTAAACTGTATCAAGTTGATAATCACTGTAGGAATGATGAATAACTGCTTAGGGATTATGCAAGTAAACTGCCCCAGGTCAAATGAACTGATAACTGCTTCTGCTGTCTGATTCGTGGAATCGACTGTTTTGCTGTATCCTCGGAGGGTTTGCCCCAGTCTGGGTCTTGAACAATTCTCTGGATAAACCAAATCTGAGAAGATATTGCCTTGAACAAATCTTGAACTAATTCTTTGACAAGATGTAAAAGGAACTTGCCCCTGATAAGATCACTTGACCGAGTTTCTCATTGTTTGAAAATTCCTTAGAGGAAAGCCAGTTTGCAAACAAAAATATTCATACAAATATGGTAATGCAAAGTTCATGCGACTTTTGAAATCAAAATTATTTTTGAAAGATGGAAAATACATGAGTCGTTAGTCAGAACACAACGGTTCAAGACGCTCAAAGTTTAAAACAAAAGTGTATTGCCAAAATAAATGATTCGCAAGGATCGTTTGGAGTCAGGTTACGCAACCTTGCTGTAGTATACTTTCAAAATAACCTTGCTTCAATTAGGTCTTTTGAGGGTTGTAATGTGGCCTGGTTCACGGTTTATGAAACAAAAGATAAAGGCTCAAAATTTATTTGTACCCACCCAATCTACGTGATGATCTTCAGTCCTATGCTCAGTTAACTCATACTATGCATTCAGGTTCCCATAAGTTAGGGATTTCATTGATCGTAGCAATGATGACTCAGAAGTCAAAGGGACCTATGAAAAGGCAGTCACTACTCCCCTATAACATTTGATTGTTTTGACATTGAGGATTTTCAAGATAAGGATTTAAAGATCTCTTTGTATTATCCCTAAATTTTGCCTGAACTGTTTATTTTAGAGTTTACAGTCAGCGGGATGCCCCAGTTTTGCCTAAGTCTCCTTCATAGGTTTTGACTTAGCGGGCTTCTTTTGATTATTTTTTGTGTGAAGGAAAGTGACTGTTTGATTTTAATGATTACGGTGAACCATCATCGACCTTTTGATTAGAAAACATCTTCGACACTTGTTTGACGTGTGCGAAGGAAAATTTGTTAATGAAAGGTGTATCGTATGAACACACAACCAAGTTAACTGAGAACTACCCATCCCAAGGTTAAAATTGTGGGTTTTTTGTAACGAAAGAAACTCCAACTTCTAGGCTCGAAGGGGGTAACGAGGGATTAACTTCCTTATTTCTCCAGTGTTTGGGAATTGAAACAATGCCTTACATCGTCAACAAGGTTTGATTGAAAGCATACTGACAGCAATTATGGGTATAACGTTTTCATCATCCTCCCTCCAATCTTAGCATATCAAAATTTTGGACAAGAAGTAAACATTTGAAAAATAAAGCATAAAGATGCAAATAACTGGACGGAAATGAATTGAATCAAAAGTCGCAATGCTTATTTCATTAATGAAAGTACAAACATAATTAAAAGCAAACAACTTAAACAAAATAAGGAAAGTTTAAACAACGAGAAACAAAAGGCCTAGTGACAAAACTTCATTTCTGATGTACTGGCAAGGGATTTTTCTGAACATCCGGATGACTGTCTGTAAAATCAAGTATTCCAGTTCTAACCAATTCACATACTCTAGCCTTCAATGCAAAACAATGCTCCAAGTCATGGCCTGGGGCACCCTCATGGGAAGCACAATGGAGATCAGCCCTAAATCCAGCCGGAGGATTAAGAGGAGGTGGTAAAGCCTTTGTAGTAATCAGTCCTTGCCGGACTAAGTCAGGATATAGCTCTGTGTAGGTAATGAGAATAGGATCAAAGTGACTCCTGTTCCGTTTCTGGTCTGATATCTGTGTCGAGGAATCAGCTTGACGACTCAAAGGTACACTAGAAGACGATAGGACCAAGAAGGAGAAACTGGGGGATAAATGCAATGCAAAAATGTGATGCTAATTCCATGCAATGGTCTCAAGAATTTCAACGGTCGATTGCAAATATTGCTTTTTAAGAGAGTTGGAAAAAAATTTAGACTTTAAAATGTAAGGCCTTTCGAATTTGCAAAGGACTGCTGAATTCCTTGAAACTAGAAATGATATGATGCCTTATGGATGCGAAGCACAAATATACATAAGCAAACAAAAGGTCCTAAGTTAGAGGAACAATGAATGGAGTCAAGGTCTACCCTTTCCAAAGAGGTATGTACTATAGGTTGATTGTACCTGCAGAACAAGGGTTCTAAATCAGTGCCCAAAGTCATCAGTCCATCTTTCGGATATTATCGACTTCCCGACTGACTCGAGGGTCGATAATATTCTCAAGAGAACCTCGTTCGAGTGTAGTATCGCGTAGAAACCATTGTAGGACTACTCCCACATAGTTCCCGCACTACGTCCTAGATAAGGCCAAGATGGTGTAAAGGTACTATGATTCTCAGTATCACAGACTCCAATCAATAATGGTAAAAGTTTTCACGACTACACTCGATCAACCGAACCATTTTCAAAAGGGTCTCAACTGAGCGGTGATTCTCGATTTAGCTTAGTCGGGACTCACTCCCTATAAGCCTCGTCGAATATATCAGCCATCCTATCATAAGGTCGCTCAAGTCCGGGTGTAGGACTTATCTCACAACACAGTAACTCCAAGTAAGGTACCCCAATATATACATACAAGTGAGCAAAATATATAATAAAACAAATATATAAAGAAAAATAAACAAAATAGGGATAACCCTCAATAGTTAGGACTCCCTAGTGAAGTCGCCATTTTCTGTTGCGGTGAAATTTGGATGTCAAGCTATTGATTAACTTGAATCTTAATTCATTTACAATCGGTCTTTGATTTATCCGAAGGAAAGGTTAAAGAAAGGAAAAACCTAAAAGGGAGAGATCTAAGGTTCGGGGGTTGGTTAAATTTAGGGAAGGTATTAGCACCCTAAACTTCCGTAGTACTCTACGGGAACCTTTTGTTTATTTTTTTTATTTATTTCATTAATTATTTTGCTTTAGGGTATATACAAAGGATTGAAAATTAAAAAAGACCTAGGGGTTAATTCTAAGTTTACTCGGCAAGACATCGCATCTTGTGCCTACATATACTTACGGGAATGGAATTAGAGTAACTGTAGTTCCCCTCAAAAGGGAGGTTAGAGACTTCTTGACTGTGGTCAAGGTCTCAAGGGGAATAAACGCATCTTAAGGACACGCTTACATGGAGTCTTAAACTCCGATCTCTATGTTAAAAAATGTTAATTAAAATTAAAATAGGGTCAGATTAGGGATTCCACGGCGGAAAACCTTAAAACAAAGTACAACGACTCTTTTGGCCTAACACTAGGATAAAAGCAATTTTGCCCGCGGCGGGACACCTGGGCTAAACAGGGTTTGATCCATTAAAGGGGTAAGGCTATTGACTCGGCGGCCAAAAGGCTGGACCTAATCCTTCGGAAGGATAAAACTATAATAAAATGTGAAAATATGACAAATCATTATATGGAGGAATAATTAAGGTACAGAAATAAGAAAAGTAATAAAGGCAGAGGGTATAAAGAAACAAAGAAACATTTCTGAAAACATGAAGAATATGAAAATATGTAATGACACTTAGAATGAAGTGAGGGAGGAAAATAGTGTGGGGTTGTGGCCACCACAAGCACATCTCAACCTCGAGCATGCACATGAAATGCCAAAAGAAAGAAAAGTAATAAAAGGTACATAAAATGACACGACAAACATCAAACATCAGGAGTTCCTTACGAAAAGGTTTTAATTTTTTTAATATTTTAATTATAAAAAAAAGGTTTTAATTTTTTAATAAAAAATATTTAAGTTAAAATTATAAAAAAAATTAAGTTTAAATTATAAAAAAAAAAAAGTTTTTGGGGAAAAAGTCTTTTCAGTTTTTTTTAGAACAAAAAAGGCTTTTCATCCCCAAAAAAAGGCTTTTCAGTTTTTTTTGGGAAAAGGCTTTTCAGTTTTTTTTGGGAAAAGCCTTTTCAGTTTTTTTCAGTTTTTTTTGGCAAAAGGCTTTTCAGTTTTTTTTGGGAAAAGGCTTTTCAGAAAAAAAAGGTTTTTTTTTCTTCTTGGGAACAAAAAGGCTTTTCTTTTTCTTCGGAACAAAAAGGCTTTTCAGTTTTTAAAAAAATGTCTTACTAAAAAAAAGGTTTTAATAATAAATAAAAAAAAAAGGAGTTTTGATTTTAAAAAAGGTTTTGTTAAAAAAAGGGTTTTGATATTAAAATCTACGGACCTAAACACACATGGAGATTAACATGGCAAAATATGCACATAAACATGAAAAAGCAAAAGGTTTAGTAATTTAACGGACCTAAACACATTAACATGGCAAAATATGCACATAAACATGAAAAAGCAAAAGGTTTAGTAATTTAACGGACCTAAACACATTAACATGGCAAAATATGCACATAAACATGAAAAGGCAAAAGGTTTAGTAATTTAACCTACGAAGCGGAGGTTTGCTTCGGTAAATGTGAAAAAGGTTTGAATAAGGGAACACTGGAGAGCTCCAACCCTTCTGACGAGTTGTGGGAATGACCGCCTTTCTTCTCTGGGGATCTCCTTTGTTTCTCCCTTTCTCTCTCCTCTTTTCTAAAGAAAACCTTCTGACCCCTTTTCAACAAGGCAACACATGTATATATAGGGAACAAATTAGGGTTAACACCAAATTGTCAATAATGTCCCTAAAGCCCATTTTAAAGTCCAAACTAAATAATTAGTTAAGAAAAAATATAATTTAAATAATTTAAAATAATTAAAATAAACTTAAAATAAAAACTAATAATCCAATTGATTCCTAAAATCAAAAATATTATAAAAAGAACAAAATTTTTCTCAATATTTTTTATTTTATGATTTTTTGGATATTTTTATGACTAATTTAGAAAAAGGTGAAAAAAATAATATTTTAAAAAATGATTTAATTAAAATACGAAAGTAATAATTAAATAATAATAAAAAACTATTTTTGTTATTTTTTAATGAAAGATAGAAAAATTTAGAGTAAAAATAATAAAAAACAAAAAGTGACAAAGATGAGATTCAAATTCTCAACCTCTCACACTCACAACTCCTTACACATGTCCTTTTGCCAATTATGCCATTTTTAATTTTTAGAAAAAAAATGCATGCCATATGATATTTACCTGCAAAAAGTCAAACGACTACACAAATTTGTTAGTAATTGATTAAATGCAATAAAAATGCAATGAAATGCGACGACAAATCTTAGGGCAAAATTTGGGGTATTACAACATGAAATGAAAATATTTTTTCTCTAAAAATTACTATACTCAATCATGAGCAAAATGCAAAAAGAATGGGTTCAATTGGATTAATTTTCAATTTATTATGAATTTTACAAGAACCATGAATAAAATGAAAATTAAAGGAAATCCAATTAAAATAAACAAGCGCACGGTGTGGATAGTAATCAGAACCGGTTTAAATCATGGGTTGGGCCTTCAGGGGGGTGTGGATAACACTTAACTCATTAAGCCCAAAACGCATGAATAAATGAAACGGTGCGTTTCATGCCTTCAGATCCTTCACAAATGAACTTTAAAACGTGGCCATTGGATCGGCCTCAAAGTCCAAGTCAAACCCTCATCCAAGGGTCCCAGAGTCATCTTCAACCTTTCAAACATCTGAACTTCGCGCCCAGCTCCGGCCACCGCCGGTGGAGCTCCGATCATCACCTTCAACCCTAGTTCTCTCTACAGGCCTCCATTGCAAGTGGTCAAAACATGAAACTCATCCCAAATCTTGCCACGAATTCAACCATACCCTTAGTTTCCTCTGAAACCTCAAGATTCACCATATCCCAATCTCAACCGAAAATGGTGATTCCCCTATTTTGTCTCTAATTCATCAATTAGCTATCTGAAATCCATCCTACACCATTCTACAATAAATCTAACACCTTAATTCAACTTAATTCTACCTAAATCATGCTATAGGAAGAAAGTTACCAACCTGAAAATCTTGGATGAACAGATGCACTAAACCTCCAATTCAAGCTCTACAATCTTGCAGACACGATCAATGAACCTCCTCCTTGCTTCTGTATGCAAAAGAACCAGTTGAAAGTGCTTGAATCTTGAAACCCGATGGTGAGTTGCAGGTGGAGAAGTTCACTTGCTCATACACTATTCAGCCACGAATTCTTCTTGAAAATGATCTGGAATCACTCTTTGACATCCATGGAAGAAGTATCAATCAAGAAAATGAATGGAGAATGAAGAATTTGGTGAAACCGATTGCACTTGCAAGCTATGAAATTTCAATCTCAACCTATGCTCTCTCCTTCAATGATCACCAACCTCTGCAATGGATCAACTCTATTCAATATATAGATGAAGTTTGGATGATCTAGAACCCTCTAGATCCTTCTAATGAGAGTTTCTACTTCTCATGTCATGAGATTTTCAAACACATCTCATGCTATGCCCAATTCTGTTTGCAGCTTGGAATCCGCCTCAATCTCTTTCAATTTCTCCCCTAGTGACATTTTGAAAGTGATTAGCTTGCCAAGGGCCTTACTCATGCCTTGATTTTGAGTTTTGCAAGTGTTACTTAATATGCAAGCAAGTGCTTTCCAAAGCAAGTCCATAAATTGAATCTCAACTCAAAACTGTGGCTAAACCAATGTTCTTAGAATGTTTTCTAGAGTCAAAATGATATATTACATGCCATGGTTTGGATGTGTAGGTTGAAAATATCAATTTCCAACTTTGGTTTATTTAACTTATGCCCTTATTTTAGGTCATTTTTGCAACTTTGAGCTACAAGCCTTTCCATCATCTCATGACCTCCTTAATAGCCTTAAAACATCATTTTGAACAAGTTTGATGTTGAAGATGTTTCCATTTGAAGCTTGGAAATAGGAGTTATGGCTTTATACTTGAAATGACCTATAATCTCCAAATGACCAAAATGCCCTTGACTTGTCAAAGCCATAACTTGAGTTCTACAAATCCTATCAAGAACTTCTAGTACTCTCTAGAAATCTAAGAAGATAAGGAACAACAATCATGTTAACCAAAAGTTCATAGGAATCATCCTTCTTGGGCAAAAGTTTGATGCAAGTTGGGCAACTTTCAAGGCCCCAAATTCACATACCTCAGATGACCTGTAACTTGTCAAAGTCATAACTTGAGTTCTACAAATCCTATCAAGGACTTCTAGTACTCAAATTAAAGCTAAGATAAAGCTCTACAACATTCATGTTGGGGGTAAGATGAGATGACAATCACATCTTGAGCTAAACTGCCTTGAAGATAGGGGTCAAACTAGGGGATTTTACACTGTCAAGCCTTAGAAACCCTTAGCTTGAAACCTCTCAAACTCTTCAATCATGATGATTTGACCTTGGAATCATCCTTATAGCATCTCAATGCATCAATCCATGATCACATGGCCTTTGAATTAGGTCTCAACCTTGTTCAAATCATCAGTTGACCTAAGGTTGACCCAGTCAAACCCTAATTACACCACTCATGGTTGAGTCTTCTTAATCTTGCACAATGACCTATCTAGGCTTCATGATGGCTTTCAAGATATCTCATAAGCTCTCTCAAGGCTTCAAGTCCACATTCTTGGCTTCAGAATCATCTGAGGAGCTCCCACAACTCTCAAGTTAGGAGGCACACAACCTTGGTTTCAACCACTCACTCTGAGGATCTTTTGACCTCTCTGACAAGGATATCAACCCTTGAACACTTGAATAGCCTTCTTATCTAGCTTCATAGTCTTGTATAGCTCTTGATTGGTACTCATACCTCTTGATCTCCTGCATACATGTCAATGAAATGCAAATGATAATGCTAAGGTGAATGAAATGCAACATAAGCTAGGTAAAGAAATGTTGGTAAAATTTTGGGGTGCAACAGCTGCCCCTGTTCAAGCGGCTTGAACCTGACTGGGTGAGAAGCGAACAACTCTCAACCAATCAAGGTGCGAGACAGTTGAATACCGACAAACCCGGAAATTTGCCAACTGCACAAGTACACGGTACTCTGATGGGAACAAATCTTCGAAAACTGAGATATTAGCTGCACGGCAACTAGCTGGGGGATTGGTCACACGGTAACCGGTAATACATGGTCGATCATGCCGTCAGGCATCAAGATTCCTCGGGACTCATCAGGTCAACAATTAAGTTAAATCATGCCGTCGGGCATTCAAAGAAATTTTTGGGCATCAGCCGGACTTCATCGGTAAGTCGGGAATAGAATTCTCGATCAATCATGAACCAATTGGGGATATCTAGACTTCTGCCATCAGGCACTCCGCATCCGTTGGGAGAACTGATTCGTTAATACGGTTGGACTTCAATCATCAAGTCTTCAAGGGAAGTTTCAACTTTGCTGTTTAGAAACCTGCTGGGGATGACGCATCTCCGCTGGGGATTCTGGAGAACTATCAAGTAACTCTGCTTCGGGGATCCAGAAATCATTCTGGGTGAATCGTCTCTGCTGAGGACATCAAGAATCATCTTGGATGAAATAACTCCGTGGGGACTTCAAGAATCATCATGAACCAATAACTCTGCTGGAGATTTCAGGAATCATCTTGAGCAAACACTCTGCCGGGGACTCTAAGCATCAACTTGAGCAACCAACTCTGGCGACTTTCACTGGGGTTTTTAAGAATCATCTTAAGCAAACAACCTTGTTGGGGAATTCAAGAATCATCTTGAGCAAACGACTCTACGGAGGAACACCTGCAAAACAAGAACGGTAACGACCTAGCTCATGTTTAGTATGCATATGCCGCAATGCTCCACACAGTGGAAATGCTACGCGTTTATGATAAGTGTTATGCAATCATGCAAAATGCTGCGATCCCGTCAGCAAAATAAATGCCGAAGGGAGAATCCTCCTGTCAAGGAGAAAGAACCACTCTGATGGAGGAAGGAATCATCCTGCCACGGAGAAAAAAGTCACACCAATCTCAATCGGGCTCCGCACGGGGAAGCAAACTTCAGTTGACTGCTGCAAGGGAACGAAGCTCTACGAGAACCTGGACCTGCTGAGGAGAGTGATGTTGATCGCAGAAATAAACTGCATGGCCTTCACGGCACTTCCCTGGAGATAACGACTCCGGTGGGGAAATACGGCATCAGCTATTCAACACTCTACTGGGGAAAACCAATCATGGCCCAAACGGCTTCCAAGGACTCGGCTCTCTTAGGGATCTGCAAACTTGGCTGGGGAAGAAGGAATCGTCCTGCATGCTGGGGAGAGTACGACTCTGTGCGGAATTTCAATTCTGCCGGAGACTTCAGTCTGGAACTTCCACTTGCTGCACACTTCAGTATGTGACTCAGCTGGGGATAGGACATTCCTTCAGGATACATCCGATTGGGGAGAGAATCATCTCTGCCTGGGGAGACACATATGAATGCTCACGATCTCGCGTTCAGACTCTGCGGGGAGAGGCTGCTGAACTTTGCTGGAGAAGAAGGAATCATCCTGCTTGGGGACGCGTATGGCGTACTGCCTGGAATATGCTACACCTGCAACAACACAAACAAACAGACAAGATACCCTTCTCAAAGGGACCTATCAAGGTTATCATCTTGTGACAATGTTCAAGTAATTCATTGTTTCAACAATCAGTGGCCTAGGCCAGTAAGTTTATGTATGCGCATTTTGTCAAAAACATCGGCGTTCTTTTTCGCAAACAAAACAGGTAAATGCTAAACAAACAAACAAAATTGCTGAATAGTATATATTTTATTGATGAAGAACCCCTGAATGGGTAAAAGTGTTTTACAACAGATGCAAGCTCCTGGAATGAGGAAGCCGCGCAAAAATAAAACATAAATATACATCAGTATATACAAATGTCAGCAACGAGGCGTAGACGAACACCATGAGTTGATCCCTCTATGACCCACTCGACTTCGATACTTCTTCGACGCTTCGGCTTCAGAAGAGATTGATTCAGATAAACGGCCCTCAGGTCTTCCAAACCACTAAACAATGAAAGTCCACACGCAGAACGCAGTCATTTGCTTTTCAAATCCCTAACTTTTGCCTGAATCGCCCTTCCGGGTTTTCGATTCACAGGGATACCCTTTTTTGCCAAAGTCGCCCATCCGAGTTTTCGACTTTGCGGGTGTACATTATTTTCAATTTATATCCCTAATTTTTGCCCGAACCTTTTTTCTTTTTTATGGTTCGCCAGGATGCCCCATTTTTGCCCGGATACTCTTTTTCTTTCCAGCGGGTCATTTTTAAGCAAAGTATTTTTTAACTGCGTCCGCGTTCACCGGGGATGCAAAATCTTCACCATCCATCGTAGATAACAACAAAGCTCCTCCCGAAAAGACCTTGCTGACGACGTACGGACCTTCGTAATTGGGAGTCCACTTGCCCCGGTGATCGGAGTGTGGAGGAAGAATCTTCTTCAGGACGAGATCACCCGTCTGAAAGCTTCTAGGACGCACCTTCTTATCATAAGTTTTCTTCATTCGGCTTTGGTACAGATGACCATGCGCAATCGATGCTAACCTCTTCTCGTCCATCAGGCTGAGTTGGTTCAGTCGGTTCTTAATCCATTCTGCCTCGTCGAGTTTCACGTCAACCAAAACTCGCAAAGAAGGGATCTCCACTTCTAACGGTAGGACAACCTCCATACCGTACACTAAGGAGAAAGGAGTTGCCCCGGTTGATGTACGTACCGTTGTACAATAACCGTGCAATGCAAATGGCAGCATCTCGTGCCAATCTTTGTAGGTCACAACCATCTTTTGAACAATCTTCTTGATGTTCTTATTGGCCGCTTCAACGGCACCATTCATCTTTGGCCAGTAAGGGGATGAGTTGTGGTGTTCAATCTTGAAACTCTGGCACAACTCCTTCATCATCTTGTTATTCAGATTCGAACCATTATCAGTAATGATCCGCTCGGGAATTCCGTATCGACAGATGATGTCCCTCTTTATGAATTTAGCCACCACCTGCTTGATCACGTTAGCATACGAGGCTGCCTCCACCCACTTGGTGAAGTAGTCGATAGCTACTAGAATGAAGCGATGACCGTTAGATGCAGTGGGCTCAATCTTGCCTATCATGTCGATGCCCCACATGGAGAACGGCCACGGGGAGGACATGAAATTCAACGGGCACGGCGGCACATGAACTTTATTAGCATAAATCTGGCATTTATGACACCTCTTCGTGAATTTAAAGCAATCCGATTCCATCGTCAGCCAGTAGTATCCTGCTCTCAGGATCTTTCTCGTCATAGCATGCCCGCCGGCGTGCGTACCAAATGTGCCTTCATGGACTTCTTCCATGAGCATACTCGCCTCTTTCTCATCTACACATCTGAGTAGCACGAGATCGTGGTTTCTTTTATACAAAACTCCATCAGGATTGAGATAAAAATTTCCAGACAGCCTCCTCAGAGTCTTCTTATCCTGGGTTGACGCTCCGCAGGATACTCCTTAGTCATAAGGAAGGTCTGAATGTCATGGAACCATGGCTTGCCGTCATAGGCTTCCTCGATCGCAAATACGAATGCAGGTCTATCAAGACGAGAAAGGACAATTCTTGGAGCTTCATTCCAAAAATTGACTTTATACATCGAAGCCAACGTGGCTAAGGCATCAACCATCTGATTTTCTGCTCTGGGCACGTGATGGAGTTCCACTCGATCAAAGAACGGAAGCAGCCTTCTGGCATAGTTCATGTACAACACCAAATTCAATTGACGAGTCTCCCACTCCCCTTTAATCTGGTTGATCACAAGCGCCGAGTCACCATATATGTCTAGGTTCTTGATTCTCAAATCAATTGCTTCTTCTAGACCCATGATGCATGCTTCGTACTCTGCTTCGTTATTGGTGACTGGAAACGTCAGTCTCGCAGTGAACGGGATGTGGGATCCATGGGGAGTCGTGATGATCACCCCAATGTCACTTCCATAGGAATTAACCGCCCCGTCAAATATCAATTTCCACTGGGATTTCCTATCTGGCCCCTCGTCGGGCAACGGTTCATCGCAATCCTTCTCTTTGAGAAACATGATATCCTCGTCAGGGAATTCAAATTTCATCGGCTGGTAATCCTCGATTGGCTGTTCGGCAAGGTAATCAGACAATACGCTTCCCTTGATGGCCTTCTGGGAAACATACTGAATATCATATTCCGTCAACACCATTTGCCATCTGGCAATCCTGCCCGAAAGCGCCTGCTTCTCGAAGACGTACTTGATCGGATCCATCTTCGAAATTAGCATGGTGGTGTGATTGAGCATGTACTGTCGTAAACGTTTGGCAGCCCAGGCTAGTGCACAACACGTCTTCTCCAGCATCGAGTAACGAGATTCACAGTCTGTGAACTTTTTACTCAAGTAGTAAATGGCATGCTCCTTTCTGCCCGTCTCATCGTGCTGACCGAGAACACACCCCATACTACTCTCAAGAACTGTCAAGTACATGATTAGAGGCCGTCCAGCCACTGGGGGTATCAAGATTGGAGGTTCCTGCAGATACTGTTTTATCTTGTTGAATGCCTTCTGGTAATCCTCGTTCCATATGATCACCTGATCTTTCTTTAAAAGCTTGAACATCGATTCACACGTGGCCGCGAGATGAGAGATAAACCTTGCAATGTAGTTTATTCTGCCCAAGAAACCACAAACTTCTTTTTCTGTTTTTGGCACTGGCATTTCTTGTATCGCTTTTATCTTCGCAGGATCAACCTCGATGCCTCTTTCACTCACGATAAACCCCAGTAACTTTCCGGACCGTACTCCGAAAGTACACTTGTTAGGATTCAGCCTCAACCTGAACTTCCTAAGCCTCTCAAAAAGCTTCAGCAAATTGACCAGATGTCCCTCCTCCGTTTGGGACTTCGCGATCATGTCATCAACATAGACTTCAATCTCATGATGAATCATGTCATGAAACAAAGTAACCATTGCTCGTTGGTAAGTGGCCCCTGCGTTCTTCAGACCGAAAGGCATTACCTTGTAGCAAAATGTTCCCCAGGGCGTGATAAACGTAGTTTTCTCCATGTCCTCCGGCGCCATCTTGATCTGATTGTAGCCGGATAAGCCATCCATGAACGAAAACACGGAGAACTGAGCTGTATTGTCGACCAACACATCAATATGAGGCAGCGGGAAATCATCTTTAGGGCTCGCCCTATTCAAATTCCGATAATCGATGCACATTCGTACCTTACCGTCCTTCTTCGGTACAGGCACTATGTTGGCGACCCACGGAGGGTAAGTAGTGACCGCTAAGAAGCCAGCATCAAGCTGTTTCTGCACTTCTTCTTTGATCTTAACGGCCATATCTGGTCTCGTCCTCCTAAGCTTCCGCTTAACGGGAGGACAATCTTCTCGCAACGGCAAGTGGTGGACCACGATGTCAG
This sequence comes from Lathyrus sativus, assembly GCA_963859935.3. NCBI lineage: Eukaryota > Viridiplantae > Streptophyta > Magnoliopsida > Fabales > Fabaceae > Lathyrus > Lathyrus sativus. The sequence goes on along the minus strand of OZ012740.1, from coordinate 84,288,043 downwards.
TGTCAAGTCCGGGCATATCCTCGTATGACCAAGCAAAGACGTCACTATACTCTCTTAGCATCTCGACCAATCTCTGCTTGACATCACTATGCAATGCAGCCCCTATCCTGACGTTCCTGACGAGTTCTTCAGAACCCAGATTCACAATCTCGATCTCCTCTTCATGAGGCAGAATAACTTTCTCTTCTTGTTTCAACAAGCGGGCCAACTCTTCAGGAAGGTCTTCGTCTTCATCAATCTCTTCTTCGGCTTGATAGATCGGGCAATCAAAGTCGAAGTGACTCGTAGAAGGTCCAGAGTCGATGTCATCTGTCATATGGATCCTGCAATAACAAGGGTTAAGCTTAAAACAAAGATATGCAGGTTAGCACTGTCATACCCCAAATTTGTCCTACCTGTATGTAGCCTTCATCTTTACATCTGCTCACCGGCTACTGTTCAAAAAATCCAAAATATATATATATATATATATATATATATATATATATATATATATATATATATATATATATATATATATATATATATATATATATATATATATATATATATATATATATATATATATATATATATATATATATATGTTGTTTCTACTGGTCAATTAATGAATTTAGTTTCACTTGGATCAAGGCTTGTATGCACAGTTCAAAGTTTGCTTGTCTCAGGATTCAATTAGGGTTTTATGCAAATTTCAGAAGTTCATATATCAATTCATAAGCCTTATGATTTTAAGGCACAGTTCCTGCCCAAGGTGGTGCAGCTTCAAGTTTTATTTTAAAATCGAGCTTTGATTCAAGGAAAATTCAAGAGGTTTTAAATCCATTCAGGTCCGAATCCATCCATTAATCCCAAAGAAATACATTATCCAAATAAGTCTCATTTCAGAAGAGAAATCCCATACAAAATCGTTTGCAAAGAATAAAGAATGAGCCCATAAAAATCATTCCTGGCCTAATCATATTTCCAATACAAGTGCCAAAATGCTACCACTACTAACTTGTCAAGCCATTCATACTTTCACCCACTTCTCATAAGTTAACACAAAGCACAATATCATATTTTTATTTAAGTTATGATTCATGAGATCACCAGAACCATTAGGAGATTACAAAAGCCTAACGTACAATAAACAAGGGTTTATTTCATAATAAACTTGTTTAAAATAATAAAAGGGCTCATGCGCCTAAAATTCACAAGTTCTCCACAAGTGCTGTTATATATTATACACTCAATTTACATGGAAATAGGAGGGTAAATCAATGTTACAAAAGGATTTTACAAGCAAGAGGGCCAACAAAGGCAAGTCGTGAAAAACAAAAGAGGCCCATTAGCAGATAAGAGAAAAATAAAGTTGTGAGAACATCTTGCATTCGCGCACCACTTCAGCCCACCAAGCCTTCATGTGCATACCACAATGAGCTGCAGTTACAACAGAACAAAAACAATGTTCAAAACCACACAACAAGCACAAATCAAAACCGTACTGCCAGACAATACCTGCTACTACACTCCAAATTGTACCTGCTACTGCTTCATAACACACCAGACAACCACTCTGCACAATATCACATCAGACAAACTCGGATGAAGCCACCAGTATCCTGCAAAAAACCGCAGAAGGAAAGAGCCTTGCTGCTACAAGACAGCAGACAACTCACAAACAAAGCCACATATCACCTATTTCTTTCTCCAACTCCAACTTCATAAACCACTGCCACGATTTGATAAACAAGAAGAACATGTTCAAACAATAGTATACAACTACTCAGAGCTGCTCACATTTCACCTGGAATCACTAACCTTCATCAAACTGAGCTCCAAGAACCCAACCCCCGTTCTTTCCATCGCCACTTACAACTCTGCATACACCACCAAACATACACATGAAAGTTTCTTCACATAACTACATCCATCACCATGTTTCTTCAACCAAGCTTAATCCAGACTTCACATAAAAGCTTCATCAACATTTCAATCTAACATCAAAAACTTCAAATCCCTTCAAACTCTGAACTCGCTTCCACAACCATCTTCAAATTACTGCCGACCATCCATTCTAGCAAGATCCCTCCGTTGAAGTTCCAAATCCAGATTTCAACCAAACCTCTTCCTTTACCAAAGCAAAACAAAAAAACCGTTAAACAAACACAACAAATTTCACTCACCTTCGCAACTCATTTTCCACTTCCAAACAACCCTTCTTCAGATTTAACCCAGCAACACAAAATCCCAAATACTCAACCTTCAGAAATCAAACAAACCTCTATTTTCGCCTTTAACAAAACCTAACGCATCACTCTCCTCCTCCGAAACCTTTTCTCTTCCGAAACCTGTTTCCGCAACTTCAACCATAAACACCAACCCAAATGCAAATCACCTTCAACTTCACACCAACAATGGACTACTCACATCTCCTTCTTTTTTGAATCCACTCATCATAAACTATGCTCAACCTCCATTAACACGGAGCATACTTCTTCAAACCACACTCAAACAACCAACGTTGTAACCCATCATCTGTTCCGCGAGAACTCCAAAACAGCGAACCCTTTTTTCCTTCCACTCCCAAATCGCGAAATACCCAGAAATCAAACCCTCACCTTTCTTCACCTTCATCTTCCTCGTTCACAGTTCTTCCATCCTTCAACCCACAAGCTTCAAATAGCATTAATCCGCCCTCCATTGACAACAACAATCCATAAACCTCAAACGCACTTCCACCACATCTAAACAGAACCAGAGAGAAAACGAAACTCAATCGCGTGAATCATGAGTTGAAATAAAACCCGAAAGCCAGAATCGTAACGAAGAAGACAAGATTGAGATAGAAATCTCAGAAGGTTGTGATGGATTGTTCATGTTGTGGATTGTTCTTCTCCTCCGTTCTTCTTTTGTTTCACCGCGTGTATGTGTTAAGAGAGAAAGTTCCGGTTTAGGAAAAACCAAGGACATTATGAGTACGGGCTTGATGGCCCACTGTTGTTTTAAAGCTTGATTATTCTTTTTACTTTTTTTTCTGACTTTTTGGTGGATGATGTTGTTTCTTTTGATGGGCTTTGCTTAAAAGCTTGTTTGATTAATTCCCCAATATCCACACCCCTCTTATATCCACCGTGTTTTTGAGATGAATGGGCCATATGGCCCATGATGATTCTAACAAATGTTTATTTCACACTGTAACACGGTGGGAGAACTGACTTTAAACAATGTTGCGGATAGCAAGAGTCGCCACCGACTTTTATTTTATCCATAAGGAAAGGTTATAAAAGAACAGGAAAGACCTTAGAGAATATTTTGGGTCCGGGGGGTAGGTTATGAAAAGGGAAGGTGTTAGCACCCTTTTCATCCATGGTTATCCATGGGCTCTTAGGTACTTAAGCTCACTTTTGAATTGTTTTGAAAGTGTAGTGTGTGAATAGAAAATTTTCAGAATAGTTAATAAATAATCCATGTAAGGATGTGTTAAGAACTTGTTTGAAAACTTGTTGAAAATTTGTTTAAGTGTGAAACAGTTTTGAAGTGAGCAAGTATCTAGGAGTAGTCTACCCTAATGTTTTAAGGTCTTTCTTATTCTTTATCCTTTCCTTAGTAAGACTATCCCTACTATAATAGAGTAGGTAGTCCTTACTTTGGATGTTAAGGGACATGTGAGGGGCAATTGGATTTTTGAAGGCCATTGTGGGGTGTAATAAGCAAACTGGAGGGACTATCATCATTTTTCGAAAGGGACTCGATTCGTAAAGGCAACCATAAGGGACTTTGATGATTTTCTTTTTGAGGGACTTGCTTTATACACCCCACTTAACCAATATTCATAGGCAACTTGAGGGATATCCTTAGGAAGTGAGACGGCGATTAAAATCGACTTACGTGTGTGACGTGTTTATTTTAATTATCTTTATTTAAAAGTGATCTAAATTTATTTTAATATTACATACATGTTGTTACACTCCCTAATTACTAACCATAATAATAATTAAATAATTAAACAACTTTACATCCAAGAAACAATTACAAAATAATAAGCAAAATAATTAAATAGCAAAGATAAATAAAATATAAATAAGCAATAATAAATAATAAAGGGGGTTAATTCTAAGTTTACTCGGCAAGACATCGCATCTCGTGCCTACGTATCCTTACGGGAGTGGAATCAGAGTAATCGTAGTTCCCCTCAATAGGGAGGTTAGAAACTTCTTGACTGTGGTCAAGGTCTCAAGGGGAATAAACGCATCTTAAGGACACGCTTACGTGGAGTGTAAAAACTCCAAATCTCTACGTTGAAATGTTAAGTTGTAATTAGGGTTAAATTAGGGATTCCACGGCGGGAAACCCTAAAATGAGCGCGGCGGCTCTTTGACCTAATGCTAAGGGTAAAATTGTAATTTTGCCTGCGGCGAGGCATTTGTGAAAATTAGGGTTTGTAAAAGTTGTAAGGGTTGAAGGTGAGGACTATTGACGCGGCGGCCAAACGGTTAGACCTAACCTTCGGATGTGTGTAATGTAACAAGAATATTGACGAATGTGTGAGAAATTTAAATCATACATCAGCGTAAATTTAAATGCGGAAAGTAAACGCGATTATTAGGTTCGCTAGGTTACAAAGGGAGAAACAGTTACAATAATATGATGCGATTTAATTTAAAAATAAGCAAAAATAAAGGGCAACGTGATGAAGCTGCACAATGGACAAACTACGTTAGTAGACAGAAATATATAAATTTCCAGACAAGTCATGAGATGGGATTATGGAATTATTGCATGTTTTTTTGATTTCATGAAAGACTTCCAATTTTAAAATAAAAGTTATAACTCTAGATCTACTTTTTTTCAAAATTTATTTTAACCTAAATTACCTAAAGAGAGTTTTAACTCTATTTGTATTAAAAAGGTCTTATTATATTTCTATGTTTTATATTTCTATTTGTTATTTTATTTTTTTAAAACCTTTGTACTATTATTTAAAACTAACAAAAGTATTAGGGTTAATTATTAAAAAAGCTATAATTTTATTATGAAATATGGTTTGTATATTCAAGATGAAGTTTTATTTTACTTATTTAAAAAACAAATTGCTTTCAACTAAAATTAGCACTTAAGAACATAACGTAATATAAGTAAAAAAAAAAAATATAAAAGCCAGTACGTGGGCCGGTGGTTGTCTTCATCCGACCCAAAACACACATCAGAAACGAAACATGGAGATTAGGGTTTGAGACCCCATTCTCCTTTCGAGCGGCGCCGTTCTTCGATCTTTCTTCTCCGATCATCTCGCTAGACCCCCTTTTTGGTTGTGGTGATCCTGAAACGAAACATAATCCACATGGTTAGTAGCGAAATCTTACGTTTTCGAGACCGATTATTGATGATGGTGGTTGAAGATCGTTGTGGAGGAGGCGATGATGCTAAGCTGAGCCTCGAAGCGTAATTGCCCGTCGAAAGACGAAGGCAGTCTTCGCTTTTCAACTCCCCTTCGTTCAGACGACCGTCGATGGTTGCTAGGGCTTCGTGGTTTGTCCTCTTCCTTGAACGCGGCGAGGATGATGATGACAATCGTTGGGATTTCTCTTAATCTCGCTCGCTCCTCCCTAGGGTTTGATCAGGTGCTATGGTTCCCTTTTATATTCTTCTTGAATGGATTTTGTGGGCTTTGGATCTATGTTTGTACGTTATTATTTTTTTATGATGATTTGATTTGCTGATATGATTGGATTCTGTTTCTGATATTGGATCGATTTGGTCCAGATTTGGATCTGTTGATTTTATCTGATATGGTTTTCTTCCTCTTTTTGGATTTGATTGAGATACGGATTTTATTTGGACATTGTTTTGGATTGAAACCGGATTTGTTGTGATCTGTTTCGAAAACCCTCTTGTTTGGATATCTGCTTTGAACTGATTTGGATTGTTTGCTCCTTTGCAGATGTGGATTTGAACTGGCTTTTCTTGAGTTTTGATTGTATCAGTTTCGGTTTGAGCAACTTTTGGGTCTGAGCTGGTTCCCTTAGGTTGGGCTAAACTTGTTCTGCTGAATTTGGTTCTTCTGTCTTTGAGTAACACACGTGCAGGTTGCTGGCTTATTTCTGAGTTGAATTATGTGAACTGATATGCTTCTATTGTGAATTCCTGTTTCATGGACCAACTTTGATGCATCTCTGAACTTAAATTGAACTTGGCTGAACTCTTTTCTTATGAACATGTATTGCTGTATTTTTTTGTTTGCGAGCCGGTAATGTCTGATTCAGGTGCTTCAGGTGACGGAAAAATAGTTCAGACCTGTCGGCATCCGGGTTTGAACCTGAGCTGGCTAGTGTTTACCTTCGTGTTGGTTCATAATTAATGTGAATTGATGAATGAATGTGGTTCAGATTTTAGTTCAGTTTGGTTATCAATTTGGAGAATTTACTTGATGAGATGATGCCTAGTATTGAATCCAAAGTCGCGTGAATCCTCTTTCGGCCCAAAAATCTCTTTCTCTCTCGGTCACCTCTTAAGATAAGAACGAAACTACCTGATCTGATGCCAATGGCACGGATCGGCAACGGGAGTAGGATGCGGCTTCGGTTGTGCCCTCCCGGCACTCGATGATGACAATTGTTCTGAGAGTGTCAAACAACCTCTAACACTTTTCCATTCTGTGTTGTATTCTCTTTGTTATGCAGGTTAATGGAAGATTCGTGAAGAACATCGAAAGAGCATCGTGAAGATCCACTTAGACGTTTTAGGACTTAGAATTTCCTTAATATATGTACTTGTTGTAAATGGATCCTCTTGTAAACCAATGGCATTTCTTGAATAAAGTTTGAATTTACTTGTCCGTTTCAAATTGTAAACTAAATATTTATGAAATAAAGTTCAAAAAAATATTTATTCACTTCTTATTCGTAAATTTTAAATATCTATGAATAATAATTCAAAAATTATTTAAATTCACCCCTTAGATGTAAATTATAAATACTTATGAATAAAGCTTCAAAAATATTTAAACTCACTTCTTAGTTGTAAATTATAAATATTCACGAATGATATTCACAAATATTTAAACTCACTTCCCTTTTTGTATTGGACAATATTGTGAATGAGACCCACCCTCTTTATATTAACTGACCTTTTACCGTAACCTGATTAAATCTGACCAAAACTCAAACCGAGTTCCCGCTTTCAAAATAACCTTAGCAATATCCACTTCCCCTTTAATCCCAAAATTACAAACTCCACGTGAAATGACCGAAATGCCCCTGGGACCAAATCTGAAGTCTTGGAAGTCCATTTAGCCTGATTAAAGTCAAAACCCTAGTTTTGGATGCACTGCTTAGGAGGTGCATTGTCTGAGGGAATTGTCAACTCTTCTGACCAATGAATTTTGTGAACCTTGTGAACCTTCTTGGAACACAAAGTCTTGTATTGTGAGGGCAAATTTTGGGGTGCAACAGCTGCCCCTGTTCAATTTTCTGAAACCTGAGGGGTTAGATTGGTATATTTGCCAGTCGTAACCTGGAAGGTTGAAGGGGATTGAACACAAAAGCCCAAAAATTTGCACTCACCAGTGCATGGAGTGATGTTGATGGTTGGTTGAACATGATTGAGTGGGCTTAAAGATGCCACTAGGGGAAAGTTCTTCAGTAGTATAATGAGAACTGTCAGGAGTCTGGAGTAATACTGATGTAACAGCATGTCTTCATGAGGATAGAGCAATCAATAGTGATAACCCTAAAGCAGTCTTGAAGCAATGATATGATTTCAGGAGGATAGAACAATGAATGACTCTAAAGCAGTCTTGAAATAATAATGTGATATGTCTTCAGGAGGATAGAGCAATCAATAGCTCTAAAGCAGTCTTGAAGTAATAATGTGATATGTCTTCAGGAGGATAGAGCAATCAATAGCTCTAAAGCAGTCTTGAAGTAATGATTTCAGGAGGATAGAGCAATGGATAGCTCTAAAGCAGTCTTGAAATAATAATGTAATTTCAGGAGGATAGAGCAATGGATAACTCTAAAGCAGTCTTGAAATAATAATGTGATATGTCTTCAGGAGGATAGAGCAATCAATAGCTCTAAAGCAGTCTTGAAGTAATAATGTGATATGTCTTCAGGAGGATAGAGCAATCAATAGCTCTAAAGCAGTCTTGAAGTAATGATTTCAGGAGGATAGAGCAATGGATAGCTCTAAAGCAGTCTTGAAATAATAATGTAATTTCAGGAGGATAGAGCAATGGATAACTCTAAAGCAGTCTTGAAATAATAATGTGATATGTCTTCAGGAGGATAGAGCAATCAATAGCTCTAAAGCAGTCTTGAAGTAATAATGTGATATGTCTTCAGGAGGATAGAGCAATCAATAGCTCTAAAGCAGTCTTGAAGTAATGATTTCAGGAGGATAGAGCAATGGATAGCTCTAAAGCAGTCTTGAAATAATAATGTAATTTCAGGAGGATAGAGCAATGGATAACTCTAAAGCAGTCTTGAAATAATTAGATGGCTTCAGGAGGATAGAGCAATGAATAGCTCTAAAGCAGTCTTGAAATAATAATGTGATATGTCTTCAGGAGGATAGAGCAATCAATAGCTCTAAAGCAGTCTTGAAGTAATGATTTCAGGAGGATAGAGCAATGGATAGCTCTAAAGCAGTCTTGAAATAATAATGTAATTTCAGGAGGATAGAGCAATGGATAACTCTAAAGCAGTCTTGAAATAATAATGTGATATGTCTTCAGGAGGATAGAGCAATCAATAGCTCTAAAGCAGTCTTGAAGTAATGATTTCAGGAGGATAGAGCAATGGATAGCTCTAAAGCAGTCTTGAAATAATAATGTAATTTCAGGAGGATAGAGCAATGGATAACTCTAAAGCAGTCTTGAAATAATAATGTGATATGTCTTCAGGAGGATAGAGCAATCAATAGCTCTAAAGCAGTCTTGAAGTAATAATGTGATATGTCTTCAGGAGGATAGAGCAATCAATAGCTCTAAAGCAGTCTTGAAGTAATGATTTCAGGAGGATAGAGCAATGGATAGCTCTAAAGCAGTCTTGAAATAATAATGTAATTTCAGGAGGATAGAGCAATGGATAACTCTAAAGCAGTCTTGAAATAATCAGATGGCTTCAGGAGGATAGAGCAATGAATAGCTCTAAAGCAGTCTTGAAGTAGTAATATGACCTCATGAGGATAGAGCAATGAATAGCTCTAAAGCAGTCTTGAAGTAATAGGATGATTTCAGGAAGATAGAGCAATCAGTAGCTCTAAAGCAGTCTTGAAGTCATGAGAGGCTATCAGGAGGATAAAATAACCCTGAGGTTACAATAAAGCAGTCCCAAAGTAATAAGAAGCTCATCAGGAGGATAAAGTAACCCTGAGGTTACAATAAAGCAGTCCCAAAGATCATAAGCTTGTTTGTTGGATAATTAACCTGAAAACAAGGTAGCATTCTGTATAACAACATTAGTTTATGCTTTATGTATGTATGTATGACATGATGCACTTAGGTAATGTACTATAGACATATATGTTATGGTATGATGTAAATGATGTATGTAGGATATGACCCTGCTGGAAGTGTCTGGATATCCTTGTATAACAACTGCTGGCCAAGGAAAATAAATCCCGATTCGTTGTTGAAGAATATATAACCCTCCGTCTGCTGAGGATAACAAGGTATAGATAACCTCCCGTTGTCGGGGATAACAAGGTATAGATAACCTCCCGTTGTTGGGGATAGTAGGGTATAGATAACCTTCGTTTTCGTTTGATAGTAGGATAAGTATAACATCCCGTCTTCGTTCATCGTGCCCTTATTGGAAAGTAATTTCCCGTATATCCGTATGGGGATAAAAGAGATGGATATAAATTCCAGGGGAGATTAGACTTTGTGAAAATGGATTAGTCCTACTGTCTTGTAAAGATGAACCGGCGAAGCTTCGTTGAAATCCTTCCCTCGTTCGTCCTTAGTAAATACTATTACTGCATTTTCATGCATTTCTGGTAAACATCAATCATATTAAAAGCATACATTCATTTTTGGTAAACATCAATCATATTCAAAGGCATACATACATTCAAACACAACCAATGGACGTTTCGCTTATGTAAATAGGGTAAAAGTAAATCTGGATTCAAAAGATGGAGTTTATTTATATCAAAAGTGACCCATACACGGGTAAGTTTGTACAAGGAGACATAAACCCTAGTAAGAGAATTTTGTCATGAAGTTTTACAAAAAGAATCAGCTATGTGGAAAATAATCCTATTGAGTTTCAATTCTACTATTGCCACTCAAGTATCTCATCTTCTTGCTGTTGAGACGGAAACGATTGGATTGAGCTTTATCTGTTTGAGCTTGAGTAAGTAGTACAACTGGTTGCAGTTTCGTGAGTGATCCAAACGAGACATAGTCATACGCTTTAATCCCTAACTTTTGCCTGGATTGCCCTTTCAGGTTTTCAATCCACCGGGGTACCCTTTTTTGCCCAAGCCGCCTTTTCAGGTTTTCGACTTGCCGGGTGTACATCTTTTTATATATATATCCCTAATTTTTGCCCAAACCCTTTTGGTTTGCCGGGATGCCCTTATTTTTGCCTAGGCCTGTCAACCTAGCGGGTCTCTTTTTATGCGTAGTATCTTTTAACTATGTCTGCGTTTACAGGTTGTGGGAAGTCTTCACCATCCATTGTAGTCAGTATCATGGCACCTCCTGAGAACACTGTCTTGACTACAAATGGTCCCTCATATGCTGGAATCCACTTGCCCCTAGGATCACCCTGTGGTAATATGATACGCTTGATTACCAAGTCACCAGCCTGATATACCTTTGGCTTAACCTTCTTGTCAAAAGCTTTGATCATCCGTTTCTGGTACATCTGGCCATGACAAACTGCTGCTAACCTTTTCTCATCAATCAAATCTATCTGGTCAAATCGAGTCTGAATCCACTCATCTTCATCCAAGCCTGCATCCTTCATAATTCTCAAGGAGGGGATCTGAACTTCAATAGGCAGAACTGCTTCCATACCATAGACTAAGGAGAATGGGGTTGCCCCTGTTGAAGTACGTATTGTAGTACGATAACCATGCAGAGCAAATGGTAACATCTCGTGCCAATCCTTGTAAGTAACAGTCATCTTCTGTACAATCTTCTTAATATTCTTATTAGCAGCTTCAACTGCCCCATTCATCTTTGGACGATACAGAGAAGAGTTGTGATGCTTAATCTTGAACTGCGTACAGAGATCAGTAATCATAGTGTTGTTCAGATTAGAGCCATTGTCAGTGATAATCCTTTCAGGGATACTCATTGACTGGTAATCATCTACTGCTTGATGAGCCAAATGATCGGCAACAACACTCCCCTTAATGGCCTTTTGAGTAGTATACTGTATATCATATTCCGTCAAGATCATTTGCCATCTTGCAATTCTTCCGGAGAGAGCAGGTTTCTCAAATATGTACTTGATTGGATCCATCTTCGAAATTAACAAGGTAGTATGGGTCAACATATACTGTCTTAGTCGGCGAGCAGCCCATGCCAAAGCGCAGCAAGTTTTCTCGAGCAGTGAGTATCTTGTTTCACAGTCGGTAAACTTTTTGCTAAGGTAGTATATTGCCTGCTCTTTTCGACCAGACTCGTCATGTTGCCCCAATACACACCCCATTGAGTTGTCTAATACTGTTAAATACATAATCAAGGGTCTTCCATCAACTGGTGGCATTAAAATTGGAGGTTCTAGCAAATATCTCTTGATTTCATCAAAGGCAGTCTGGCACTCATCATTCCATTCCATCACCTGATCTTTCTTCAACAACTTGAAGATTGGCTCACAGATGGTAGTTAATTGGGAAATAAATCTTGCAATGTAGTTCAATCGTCCCAAGAAACCTCTAACCTCCTTCTCAGTACAGGGAACTGGCATCTCTTGTATAGCTTTCATTTTTGCAGGATCCACTTCAATACCTTTTCCACTGACAATGAAACCCAGGAGCTTTCCAGATCTAACTCCAAAAGTACACTTGTTTGGATTCAATCTCAACTTGTATTTCTTCAACCTCTCAAACAACTTGTGCAGATGATCAAGATGTTGCTCTTCATTCTGAGATCTGGCTATCATGTGGCTGTATAGCTTTCTCTTCTTGTTGTAACAACCTAGCAAGCTCTACAGGTATTTCACAATCGTCCTCGTCTCCGTCTTCAGTTTGATAGATCGGATTCTCGAAATTGTAATTGGCAATAGTAGAACTGTTATCAACTGGATCCAGAGTGAATGAGGATCGGTATTTTAGTGACGTGGGTGTGTGTAAGAACACATAGCTGATAAAGCAAAAATAAAAGAAAAAGAAAGACAAGGAACACAATATTTACGAAAACGAAACGTCCATTGATTTTATGGAATGAAGTATGCAAATGAAATGACAACCCGTAACAAGCACACCATTGTGCCCCGGGTAAGGCACATGGCTTGAAAGTTTAGAAATTATAAATTTAAAAACATAACACAGTAATAGTATTTACTCCTGACTAAAGGAGATAGGGATAACATCTTCAGCTGTCCAATTATTGAGTCCAGCACCCACAGTAGGAAAAATCCATGCCTCCAAGTTGTAGTCTTCATCTTGATCTCCCACAGCATTGATAACCCCTTGATTGGTGATACGAACAGCACGGGCATGACGTACAGCCTTCTGGGACTCTGCAGTGAAACCCAAACCAAACTTGTCAGACTTGTATGGAATATCAGGAAGCTGACCCCAAATAGTACAACCATCTTCTTCCACCATAGCTTTTGCGTCATTGAGGGAGGCCATTGCCATTGTTGGAGGGTTTCTGATGACCATAGGAACCTTCTTCACAGCAGGAGGAGTCACACAATCCTTAACAGCCCAGGGAACCACTTCAAATGACTGACATGGAGTTTCAATGTATTCTCCTTCTACTTCCAGATACTTGAAAGTGTTTACATAGCTGACAAAGTATTCTTCCTCTCCAAAGACAGTAACAACTTTTCCATTCACCGGATATCTCAACTTTTGATGTAATGTGGAGGTCACAGCACCTGCCCCATGGATCCAGGGACGATCAAGCAGACATGAGTACGAAGGACGAATATCCATCACATAGAATGTAGCAGTAAACACCTGAGAGCCAACCTTGATTGGAAGATCAATTTCCCCATGTACTACTCTTCTAGAACCATCAAAAGCCTTTACCACAATATTACTGGGCTTCAATACCGTATCTTCAGGACTCAGCTTGTTCAGGACTTCCTTAGGCAACACATTCAGAGAGGAACCATTGTCTACTAGCACATGAGACAGGGTAGTGCCCCTGCATTCAATTGAAATATGCAAGGCCCTGTTATGATCCCTCTTGGCAGGGGTCAAGTCAGCATCAGAAAATCCTAACCCGTTGTCATAGGTCAGGTGAGCAACACAATTCTCAAACTGGTCCACAGAAATTGCACTGGGTACATGAGCCATCTTTAGAAACTTGATCAATGACTTGGCATGAGCCTCAGAACATAATAACAGGGAGAGCATAGAAATCTTTGAGGGAGTATGCCCCAGCTGATCAACAATATCATAATCACTCTTGCGAATGATTTTCAATACTTCTTCCATCTGCTTAGAGAGGTCATCAGCAGCTGGCACCTCAGTAGATACAGGCTCAATAACAGGACCCTTGCCCCGAGCATCAGTGGTGGAAGTAACAGCAGGAGTAACTGCACTCTTAGAAGCAACTGGAGGAGAGAAGACTCTTCCACTACGAGTGATCTTGCTAGATCCAACAATATTATCAATGTCAACAGGCATATCAGGTAAAGGCTCCTGCTTGACACCATGGATGTAAACATCAGACCCATAGTGCCAAGGCACAGCTTTGTCAGACGTATAAGGAATAGGACCAGGAGTGGTAATGATCAGAGGAGCTACTCTGGCTTCAGCAACAACTTTCACAGGACCTTCAGCAGTAATTTTGATTGGGCCCTGATGAGTGATTTTAATGGGACCCTTTGAAGTGATTCTTAGTGGTACTTTGTCAACCATGTCAACCTCTTCAATCTTCTTACCCTGAGTCAGATGATCCACCATACTTTCTACAGATGCTGGTCTTCTTTCAAACACTATAGTATATTTATCCATGAGACGTTGAATCCCATCTCTCAAAATGAAGCAACTATCCGGCTTATAGGTACAATATAGACAATCTTCATGACAACCTGGAAAGATCCCAGCTTGTACTAACCTCTTTTTGATAACAGACAATGGTGTGCTCAACTCCATAACTGAATAGACATGCAGATCTTCATCAATATCTTCATCAATGGCGTTGACAGTCTTCTCGTGATTTGGCATTGGAGTTGTAATCACATTTGGAGTACCTGGTGGATCAAACTCAATTTCTCTAGCATCAATCATATCCTGAATTTTGTTCTTCAAGACCCAGCAGTTATTAGTATCATGTCCTGGACAGTTTGAATGATATGCACATCGTGCATTGGGATTGTACTTGGGAGAGGTAACATTGGGATTCTGAGGGGCCTCCCTCAGGGTAATAAGTTTAGCTTTCAACAAGTGTTGCAATGCCTGAGCCATTGACATGTTGATCTTCGTGAACTGTCTTCTAGCCCTCTGTTGGTTGCCTTGAGGCTGCTCTGTTGTTGCAGGAGTTGGATTTGAAATATGAACTGCACTAACAGACTGATGCCTTCTGTTACGATCAGGCTGACCATACACAGCATTAGATTCTTTCTTCCCAGTGGGAGGCTTCTTTGCAGCACCTGATGAAGAAGTGCCCACTTGGATCTTACCACTCTTGATACCATTCTCTACTCGCTCTCCTGTCATGATCAACTCAGTGAAGCCAGATGATGAGCTTCCAATGAGATGACTGTAAAACGGACCATTCAGCGTACACATGAACGTATCAACCAACTCCCTATCAGTCAAAGGGGGTTGAACTCTTCCAGCTAAGTCTCTCCACTTCTGAGCATACTCCTTAAAGCTTTCTTTGGCACCCATAGACATGCTTTGAAGCTGCATGCGAGTGGGGGCTAAGTCAGCATTGTATTGATACTGCTTGTAGAAAACTTCAGCAAGGTCATTCCAATCTCTGATGTTGACACTCTCCAACTGATAATACCACTCTAGCTGAGCTCCAGATAAACTTTCTTGAAAGAAATGGATCCACAACTTTTTATCAGCAGTGTGGGGTTGAATTCTTCTGACATAAGACCTCAGATGCAATTTGGGACAAGAGACCCCATCATAGACAACAAATGTAGGAACTTTGAACCCAATGGGTATGACCACCCCAGATATCAAGCTCAAATCCTCAAAATCCAGCCCAGATGATTTCTGTAATTCCATAGCATCCATTCTATCCACCAGCATCTTGAATTTGTCTTCGTTAGGCTCATGGTAGTAGTTAGCCTCAGGATCAGAGTCCCCCATAGTGTTGTGGAGACTGCCTCTCTCCTGCTCATATTCTTCAGATTCATAGTCTTCGACATGTTCCTTGGTCTTGACAGGACCTTTGAACCTTCTTCCCATGTTGAGCAACCCAGCAGACCTTCTAGCCTTCTTAGTCTTCTTGGCCAGCAGTGTCTTCAATTCATCTTGCCCCTTGGATAGGTTCAAGATCAGCTTTTGGAACTGTGCATTCTGTGCCTGAAGATCCTTAACTGATTGTTCAAGAGCCATTGCTGAAATAAACAGCGAGAAGATGAGAAACCTGTGCACAATTATAAACCTGTGATGCAATGATATGGGAATGCATATGCAATGTTTTCAAGGACCGCATGATTTAAATTTGCTTAAACAATCAAGAAAGTAACTTTTTATTAGTAATAACTTGTTTTGCCTTTTAGGCTTACAAAAAATGAAAACGAAATAAGTACAAAAGATGGGGTTTTAAGTCTCCCATGGACGTTTCCTCTTTGTGTTGAGGTATGAGTTGAGGTTTCGTTCCTCATGAAGTAGCTTTGTTAGCTCTAGGATCCTTGCTTGGCTTGCTTTGTAATGAGCCTCGAAAGTATCCCTTTGCTCTTTCAGTTGGATCCATGATCTCTGCAAGTCTTCCATATCAGTAGGCATGTCTGGGTGAAGGATGGTATAAGCTGTGTCTCCTTCAGCAACAGGTTCCATGGTAACTGGTAGGACGGCAGGATATGGCATCATGAGTGTCTGAGCACGAGATCGTACCCATCTGAGATAAGCCTCCATAGGAATAGTGTACTTAGGCTCCAGTGTCTTGCTGTCAATCCTGTTTACCTTTCCCCAAGCTCGTATGAATCTCTGACGGTAACCCTGAAGATCGTTGTCGTAATCAAACACAATGCCCTGAATCAACATGTCATGTGGACCATCGCTCCGGGCGTAACCAAACTGTCGTAAAGCTAGAGATGGGTTGTAGGTGATGCCTCCTCTTATGCCTAGAAGTGGTACATTAGGAAACTCCCCACAACGGTCAATGATGGTGACATTCTCCATAGATCTGGAGCACCAATGGATGTCTGAGTGAGAAAGTGACATGATCCTCTTGGACCATCTGAACCCTTGCTCATTCTTCATTACTGAGCGAGGAAGGTGAGAAATAAACCACCTAGAAAGTAAAGGTATGCAGCACATCAAAGTTCCTCTTGCCCTTGTAGTACGGGTGTGAAGAGAATGTAGGATGTCTCCAAGTAAGGTAGGCACTGGATTGTGACTCAGGAATATGTTGATGGCATGAACGTCTATGAACTGATCAGGATTGGGGAACAACACTAAGCCATAAATCAATAAGGCTAAGATCTCCTCAACAGCATCGTAGCTCATAGCCTTCAAGAACATTTGAGCTTTATCCACTAATACCTTGGCAAGAATACCTTTAACTCCACTTCTCGTCTCTAGAACAATGTCAGACTTCTTCAGATGTAGAGCTGCAACAATAACTTCTGGTTTAAGCTCCTTCTCTAAGCCTGTGAATGGCTTCTGATCAAGAACAGGTATACCCAGAAGTTTAGAGAACTCCTCCATGGTTGGAACCAGCTGATAATCAGGAAATGTAAAGCAATGGTGCTTAGGGTCAAAGAACTGAAACAGCACACTCATCATGTCTTCACTGAACCCTGAAGTAACTAGATCCAATAAGTGACCATGTCTCTTGTTGAACTGGGAATGATCAGGCACTAGGGAAACCAACTCCTTGAGCTTAGCAGGTATCCCTACAAAGTTGATCCTGATGGTGTTTCTACGAGCAGAAGCCATGACCTGCAACAAAGAACAAAGATAAATCCTTTGGTCCTTGAAATGGTTAGGGAAAATGATATGCTTATGATGCATGATGATGTCATGATGTCATGCTCAATCACAAACATGTGGCACACACAAACAAGTCACACCATAGCCCTAGGTTTAAAGGCTTGCATGAGGTTCAAAGGCAAGTACCCTCCCCTGAAGTTAGATGGTTCATCCTGTCCTACAAAAGTAACCAGGTTCTAAGGGATCTCAATATCATTGATCCTTCACAAGGGTGGTTGTTCAGAAGGCAACTTACTTGCCAACCAAAACCCTCCAAGTTTAAGATCTCAATGAGCGTAGTATCGAGTGTCAACCAACTTCAGTCTGCACCAAAGCCGGTTACCTCACTACTTTCTAAAGGCCAAGATGAGTTAACTAGGGTTCTAAAAGTCAGTTAGTGCATTGACAACATATGGCAGCCTCAATATTATCCTCAACTTGACTTAAGGAATATAAGCACCAACCAAGAAGTCGCACTAACTATGGCCACCAGATCAACCGTATCGATATACGTCGTACAGTTTCCTTGGTCTATTGCCATTTACCTAAGGTACACTAGATCCGGGTTAGGATCTTTCACACATAAGAGCACCCCAACAATATAATAATAAAGCAAACAAGGCAAACAATTTAAAGTGATCTTAATTCCTAAGGGTACCCCTCTTAAATAGATCCCCAGCAGAGTCGCCAGTTCTGTAACACGGTGGGAGAACTGACTTTAAACAATGTTGCGGATAGCAAGAGTCGCCACCGACTTTTATTTTATCCATAAGGAAAGGTTATAAAAGAACAGGAAAGACCTTAGAGAATATTTTGGGTCCGGGGGGTAGGTTATGAAAAGGGAAGGTGTTAGCACCCTTTTCATCCATGGTTATCCATGGGCTCTTAGGTACTTAAGCTCACTTTTGAATTGTTTTGAAAGTGTAGTGTGTGAATAGAAAATTTTCAGAATAGTTAATAAATAATCCATGTAAGGATGTGTTAAGAACTTGTTTGAAAACTTGTTGAAAATTTGTTTAAGTGTGAAACAGTTTTGAAGTGAGCAAGTATCTAGGAGTAGTCTACCCTAATGTTTTAAGGTCTTTCTTATTCTTTATCCTTTCCTTAGTAAGACTATCCCTACTATAATGGAGTAGGTAGTCCTTACTTTGGATGTTAAGGGACATGTGAGGGGCAATTGGATTTTTGAAGGCCATTGTGGGGTGTAATAAGCAAACTGGAGGGACTATCATCATTTTTCGAAAGGGACTCGATTCGTAAAGGCAACCATAAGGGACTTTGATGATTTTCTTTTTGAGGGACTTGCTTTATACACCCCACTTAACCAATATTCATAGGCAACTTGAGGGATATCCTTAGGAAGTGAGACGGCGATTAAAATCGACTTACGTGTGTGACGTGTTTATTTTAATTATCTTTATTTAAAAGTGATCTAAATTTATTTTAATATTACATACATGTTGTTACACTCCCTAATTACTAACCATAATAATAATTAAATAATTAAACAACTTTACATCCAAGAAACAATTACAAAATAATAAGCAAAATAATTAAATAGCAAAGATAAATAAAATATAAATAAGCAATAATAAATAATAAAGGGGGTTAATTCTAAGTTTACTCGGCAAGACATCGCATCTCGTGCCTACGTATCCTTACGGGAGTGGAATCAGAGTAATCGTAGTTCCCCTCAATAGGGAGGTTAGAAACTTCTTGACTGTGGTCAAGGTCTCAAGGGGAATAAACGCATCTTAAGGACACGCTTAAGTGGAGTGTAAAAACTCCAAATCTCTACGTTGAAATGTTAAGTTGTAATTAGGGTTAAATTAGGGATTCCACGGCGGGAAACCCTAAAATGAGCGCGGCGGCTCTTTGACCTAATGCTAAGGGTAAAATTGTAATTTTGCCTGCGGCGAGGCATTTGTGAAAATTAGGGTTTGTAAAAGTTGTAAGGGTTGAAGGTGAGGACTATTGACGCGGCGGCCAAACGGTTAGACCTAACCTTCGGATGTGTGTAATGTAACAAGAATATTGACGAATGTGTGAGAAATTTAAATCATACATCAGCGTAAATTTAAATGCGGAAAGTAAACGCGATTATTAGGTTCGCTAGGTTACAAAGGGAGAAACAGTTACAATAATATGATGCGATTTAATTTAAAAATAAGCAAAAATAAAGGGCAACGTGATGAAGCTGCACAATGGACAAACTACGTTAGTAGACAGAAATATATAAATTTCCAGACAAGTCATGAGATGGGATTATGGAATTATTGCATGTTTTTTTGATTTCATGAAAGACTTCCAATTTTAAAATAAAAGTTATAACTCTAGATCTACTTTTTTTCAAAATTTATTTTAACCTAAATTACCTAAAGAGAGTTTTAACTCTATTTGTATTAAAAAGGTCTTATTATATTTCTATGTTTTATATTTCTATTTGTTATTTTATTTTTTTAAAACCTTTGTACTATTATTTAAAACTAACAAAAGTATTAAGGTTAATTATTAAAAAAGCTATAATTTTATTATGAAATATGGTTTGTATATTCAAGATGAAGTTTTATTTTACTTATTTAAAAAACAAATTGCTTTCAACTAAAATTAGCACTTAAGAACATAACGTAATATAAGTAAAAAAAAAAAATATAAAAGCCAGTACGTGGGCCGGTGGTTGTCTTCATCCGACCCAAAACACACATCAGAAACGAAACATGGAGATTAGGGTTTGAGACCCCATTCTCCTTTCGAGCGGCGCCGTTCTTCGATCTTTCTTCTCCGATCATCTCGCTAGACCCCCTTTTTGGTTGTGGTGATCCTGAAACGAAACATAATCCACATGGTTAGTAGCGAAATCTTACGTTTTCGAGACCGATTATTGATGATGGTGGTTGAAGATCGTTGTGGAGGAGGCGATGATGCTAAGCTGAGCCTCGAAGCGTAATTGCCCGTCGAAAGACGAAGGCAGTCTTCGCTTTTCAACTCCCCTTCGTTCAGACGACCGTCGATGGTTGCTAGGGCTTCGTGGTTTGTCCTCTTCCTTGAACGCGGCGAGGATGATGATGACAATCGTTGGGATTTCTCTTAATCTCGCTCGCTCCTCCCTAGGGTTTGATCAGGTGCTATGGTTCCCTTTTATATTCTTCTTGAATGGATTTTGTGGGCTTTGGATCTATGTTTGTACGTTATTATTTTTTTATGATGATTTGATTTGCTGATATGATTGGATTCTGTTTCTGATATTGGATCGATTTGGTCCAGATTTGGATCTGTTGATTTTATCTGATATGGTTTTCTTCCTCTTTTTGGATTTGATTGAGATACGGATTTTATTTGGACATTGTTTTGGATTGAAACCGGATTTGTTGTGATCTGTTTCGAAAACCCTCTTGTTTGGATATCTGCTTTGAACTGATTTGGATTGTTTGCTCCTTTGCAGATGTGGATTTGAACTGGCTTTTCTTGAGTTTTGATTGTATCAGTTTCGGTTTGAGCAACTTTTGGGTCTGAGCTGGTTCCCTTAGGTTGGGCTAAACTTGTTCTGTTGAATTTGGTTCTTCTGTCTTTGAGTAACACACGTGCAGGTTGCTGGCTTATTTCTGAGTTGAATTATGTGAACTGATATGCTTCTATTGTGAATTCCTGTTTCATGGACCAACTTTGATGCATCTCTGAACTTAAATTGAACTTGGCTGAACTCTTTTCTTATGAACATGTATTGCTGTATTTTTTTGTTTGCGAGCCGGTAATGTCTGATTCAGGTGCTTCAGGTGACGGAAAAATAGTTCAGACCTGTCGGCATCCGGGTTTGAACCTGAGCTGGCTAGTGTTTACCTTCGTGTTGGTTCATAATTAATGTGAATTGATGAATGAATGTGGTTCAGATTTTAGTTCAGTTTGGTTATCAATTTGGAGAATTTACTTGATGAGATGATGCCTAGTATTGAATCCAAAGTCGCGTGAATCCTCTTTCGGCCCAAAAATCTCTTTCTCTCTCGGTCACCTCTTAAGATAAGAACGAAACTACCTGATCTGATGCCAATGGCACGGATCGGCAACGGGAGTAGGATGCGGCTTCGGTTGTGCCCTCCCGGCACTCGATGATGACAATTGTTCTGAGAGTGTCAAACAACCTCTAACACTTTTCCATTCTGTGTTGTATTCTCTTTGTTATGCAGGTTAATGGAAGATTCGTGAAGAACATCGAAAGAGCATCGTGAAGATCCACTTAGACGTTTTAGGACTTAGAATTTCCTTAATATATGTACTTGTTGTAAATGGATCCTCTTGTAAACCAATGGCATTTCTTGAATAAAGTTTGAATTTACTTGTCCGTTTCAAATTGTAAACTAAATATTTATGAAATAAAGTTCAAAAAAATATTTATTCACTTCTTATTCGTAAATTTTAAATATCTATGAATAATAATTCAAAAATTATTTAAATTCACCCCTTAGATGTAAATTATAAATACTTATGAATAAAGCTTCAAAAATATTTAAACTCACTTCTTAGTTGTAAATTATAAATATTCACGAATGATATTCACAAATATTTAAACTCACTTCCCTTTTTGTATTGGACAATATTGTGAATGAGACCCACCCTCTTTATATTAACTGACCTTTTACCGTAACCTGATTAAATCTGACCAAAACTCAAACCGAGTTCCCGCTTTCAAAATAACCTTAGCAATATCCACTTCCCCTTTAATCCCAAAATTACAAACTCCACGTGAAATGACCGAAATGCCCCTGGGACCAAATCTGAAGTCTTGGAAGTCCATTTAGCCTGATTAAAGTCAAAACCCTAGTTTTGGATGCACTGCTTAGGAGGTGCATTGTCTGAGGGAATTGTCAACTCTTCTGACCAATGAATTTTGTGAACCTTGTGAACCTTCTTGGAACACAAAGTCTTGTATTGTGAGGGCAAATTTTGGGGTGCAACACACACTACCAATTTTCAGCATACCCCCTCTTAGGGTGATGGACGTTGTAAAGTCCAAATGATCCCTTTCTTTTTTATGTATATAATTAATTTTAGTTTTTTTTAATATGAAGTTTTGGTTTCTTAAAGCATTTTATTCAATAATTAGCATTTATCGTTATTATTAAATCTTTTTTTCATTTTTATTTTGGACATTACTCACTTCTCTTCATTTTTTATTTGGTTTTGGTGTTCATTTTTTTGGGTCGATGACGAGACCACCGACGTTTAGCCGTCAAATTATTGACGTGAAACAAAGGATCTGAGACCACTTCTTCTCCCCTTTTCTTGTTTCTTTCGATTTTATTTTTTGACTTATGGATCGATGAAGTCTTGTATCCGTAAGCGTCAGATTTTCGAAGTCGATAACCTTCCCAATCTCAAATCTATGGGGGATGACCATTGGGGTCTTCTTCCTTACTTTGGGATCGCGATAGGCTACCTTCGATTAATCGACATTTTGTTTGCGGTTAAGACGAGATCCCACTCTTTTGTGTCCCGATTCAATCGACCAACTAACCACTAACCTTTATTTTCTGTCAAATATTAACTGTTTTAATTTCAGTCATCTACATTCTTGTACATATTATATATTCTGTATATTATTATCTTGTAAATATTCAACTAACTTGAACATTCTTTTAAAATACTTAATAAATATCAAACCATAAAATCCTAATTGGTGGACTGTTTATTTATCTGTATCCTATATATATCTATCTATGTTTTTCATCTCTTTGCAGGTTCTCAAAAACATCTTCAATAAAGGAATCGAGTTATATTCGTGTTGAATTGAAAAAAGAGGATTAAGTGTAGACTTTCTCCCTCTTCGAGTGTCGAGATGCTCACTGTAGTGTGGGTTGTTTTGACACTCGTCTTTCAATACGAAGACACTCGTATTCTCCGCACTCATCCATATCCTTCTCTTCTAAAACCTCGGCTCCGCACCGAGTACATTTTCAAACCATTTTTCTCCTAAAACCTCGGCCCCGCGCCGAGTGCATTTTCAAAATCCCTTTCAATAAAGAATCAATTTCTCTTTGTATTGAATTAAAAGAGGGGATTAAGTGTAGACTTTCTTCCTCTTCGAGTGTCGAGATGCTCACTGTAGTGTGGGTGGTTTAGACACTCGTCTTTCAATACGAAGACGCGACTCCTTCCACCTATCTCTTTCCACAACTCCTTCCCGAAACCTTTCTCACCTAAAACCTCGGTCCCGCACCGAGTGCATTTTTGAACTTTTTTCATAACAAAAACTTGAATGGTCATGGAGTGGTTAGGCGTAGGCCTTCTCCTATCCTGAGTGCTAACGTTTACCGTAGGGTTCTCTGTTGCAAAGCACTTACCATTCAAAACCAAAAACACTTTAATAAGAGAATGAGGTTCTCTTTGTATTGAATTAAAAAGAGAGGATTGAGTGTAGACTTCTTCCTCCCCGAGTGTCAGGATACTCGCTGTAGTGTGGGCGGTCTCGATACTCGTCTTTCAATACGAAGACGCTACGTTCACCACATTTTTTATAACAAAAACTTTGAGATAAAGAATTGGGTACTACCCGTAGAGGTTACTATCCGAGGACCTATCTCGCCCCAAAATTAACTCTCCCACAAATCAAATGTGACACCTTGCCTTGCATGGCGAAAACTAGTCTTCCAAAAAGGATATGTTATGTCTGTTCTACCGCAAACAGGTAACGCATAAGTCTCCTCACATGCGAGCAGCAAAACACCTAAACTGCTAGAATGCGCACGATAACATCATCCACAAAAACACCAGTTACCCGTAGTAGCACGAACTACGTTGCTCTGATTTCTCTTGCATGTTGAGAATACGTAGGCATAGGATTGCGACAATCCTAGCGAGCACCCTTTTCTCTTTTCCACCCTTTCCCAGAAAGGCATGCTACGTCCGTTCTACCACAAACAGGTAACGCCTAAGTCTCCAACAAGCGAGCAGCAATACACCTAACTGCTAGAATGCGTACGATAGCATTGTCACCCAGAACTCCCCTCGCACACCGTAGGCCGAACTACGGCTGCTCTGATTCTTTACTTCTTTTTAAGTAAAGATACGTAGGCACAAGGGCCACAATCCTTGCCGAGCATATTCCCCCTATATACGTAGTCCCGAACTACGTCGACTCTGACTTTCTCACACCCGTTGAGAATACGTAGGCCTAGGACTGCGAAGTCCTATCGAGTCTGTTCTTTCTCTTTTTCTTCCTCGTTCTCTTCTTCCTCCTAACCTCTCATTTCTCCTGTTTCGATCTTCTCTTTTTACCCCGTGAAACCCTTTTCATAGCATAATATTTAAGCAAATAAATTCACACATCGACAAACAAAAGGTTCCCATCGAGTACGATGGATGCGAGGGGTGCTAATACCTTCCCCTCGCATAACCGGCTTCCGAACCCGTTCTTGGTCGCGAGACCATCTTATCCATTTCTTTCTTAAGGTTTTCTCGATATTTTCCTTTCCCCTCATGGGATAAATAAAGTTCGGTGGCGACTCTTCTGTCTATCTTTTTCGCCTCCCCGTCGTTGCACGATGCATTTTTCGAGTAGCGACAGCTGGCGACTCTGCTGGGGACCCCTAGCGAGCCGAGCCTAATTTGTTTGTCGTGTTTGTGTTTTTATTTGTTTTACTTGTTTATGCTTTGTTCTCTAACTGTTGGGTTTATTTGGATGGTTTGTGAGGATAAAAGCTTTCTACCAGAGCTTTCAAGTATACACTAAGTTAGGAGGTGGTTTCTTTCTGATTTGCGAGACTTAGGACTCGTTGAGTTGGATCGAATCCCACCGCTCAGATGAGACCCCTTTGGGATGATTATGTCTTACGTGTAGTCGTAATGGCTTTTTTATTTCCAACTTGGGAGTCCGTGACTCTGAGGACCTTTTAGAACCTTATTCCGAAGGTTGTTAGAACATGACTTTGTGTTCATCCTTTGAAGGGATTACCGTCTTACGAGTAGTCGTTCTGATGGAAAACTTTTGAGGGTTAGTGCATGGGACCTTGTTTAAAGGCCTTTTGAATACCCTCTTATAAACCAATAGATTGCCCACCCAAGGGGAGAGATACCTTTTGTTGTTGTTTTGCAGGATCTGCGACCTTGATCCTTGATATGGATCTGTTCTCGTGTGCACTCATTGCATTGCATTTGCATAAGCATTTCTGCATCATTTTGCATTTTCTCTAGCCAGATACCAAGACCTTACCCGTCCTCTGTCCATAACCCGCAGTTGATTTCCCGACACTCCTATTGAACTCGTGAGAGCTGTGAAGCATTTGAAGCAAAAGGAGCATAGACGCCTTGAAGGGTCGGTCAGACAATGCAAGCTGAGATAGCTATGTCAGAGAACGACCGCCAGAATGTTGATCCCCCACAAGGATTTACTATGACAAGCAATCCACTGTATGATCTTCCGCCAGATGACCATCCTCCGCAAGTAAATGTTCCTACTCGACCCCAGAGGATGCCAATGACTGATCCCATGGAAGAAAAACTTCGGGCCCTTGAGGAGACAATTCAAGCTATGAGAGTGTCTGACATGCCCGGCCTCGATGCTGCTGATATGTGTCTAGTACTAGATTTGGTGATCCCTCCGAGATTCAAGATTCCCAACTTCGAGAAGTACACAGGCTTTAGTTGCCCGAGGCGTCATTTGGTGATGTACTGTCGAAAAATGACCCCCTACACTCATGACAATAAGTTGATGATCCACTGTTTTCAAGAAAGTCTGAGTGGGGCATCATTAAGTTGGTACACAGATTTAGAAAGAAGTCATATCCAATCCTGGAGGGACCTAGCTAGCACTTTTCTAAAGTTTTACCAATTCAACCTAGACACTCTTCCCACCCGCATGCAGTTGCAAAGCCTATCTCAGAATGAAAATGAATCTTTTAAGGGATATGCACAGCGGTGGAGTGAATTCGCAGCAAGAGTGCAACCACCACTTTTGGACAAGGAACTGATTGACATGTTCATCAACAGTTTGCATGGCTCTTATCTTGAAAGAATGGCTGGTTGTACGCCATCAAGCTTCTCTGACCTTGTGATTGTAGGAGAGCGCCTTGAAAGCTACCTTAAAAGCAGACAAATCCAGGACGCATCAGGCAGCCAGGCCAGTGAGATTGAATCTTTCGACGATTTCCATGAGGAAGAGAAGGATGAAACCAGGGCACTCATAGCAAATGTTGAGTATTCTCACGATGTACCAACAAAACTCTATGATCCCTCGTCTGCTCAACAGGCATCATTACCAGTGCCATGTTATCCTCATGGACAATCGGCCATGCCTAAAGCTTCATCCCACAAGCCATGGGTCGCTCCTCATGAAAATCAATAAGCCCATGGCCGAGGATATCAGAAGCAGCGCCAAAATCAGAATAGGCCCAGCAACAACTTGGAAAGAAGGATTGCTCCTCTTCATCTAGTCCCTATGTCGCACAGTCAACTTCTCCCACATCTAATTCAAAACTCATTAGTGGAGCCTAAAACTCTTAAGCCTGTGCCAGAACCTTACCCTCCGGGGTACAATCCCAATGTTCGGTGTGGATATCATGGTGGATCCATAGGGCACGCGACCGAAGAATGCAAAGCCTTCCAAGCCAAAGTGCAACAGTTGATTGACAAAGGGTATATATCTTTTCCAGAAGGAAGTTTGTTCGTTCATGTCAACCTTTCAGCTGTCTAAGCTCGAAGATTTCAAGGGTCATTTCCAGAAGCCAGTGGTCCAGACAGGCAGACGTCCTCAACATTGGCAGTGCTTGGGCATTTTTATCATTTGCATCTTGTAGTTTATTTCCTGTTAATTGCTACTTGTTTTTTTAAACATTGTTGTTTTGAATGGTAATATTAATGAAGTGATTGTGCATTTTCCGAATCAGTCACGTCGTATTCACTCATTATTTCCACTTATCACAGACACATACATCCATTCCACTTCATCACAGTTGTTTTAGCAAAGATTAGAGGGAGGATGACGAAAACGAAATACCCATAATTTCAAACCATATGCTTTCAGAAAGAATCTCGTCAATGATGTACATACATTGTTTCAATTCCCCTAAACACCGGAGATATAAGGAGTTAATCCCTAGTCAACCAACTTCGAGCCTAGAAGTAGGAGTTTCCTTCGGATATTCAAACCCTTACACTCAACCTGGGGCAGGGTAGTGTTCAGTTAACCCGAATATGCACTCGAATCAACAAAACAAAATCCAGAAGACGGTTGTTCATCAATGACCCATGACATGGCAGTCATAATCCTCCAACAAAATTAAAAAAAAATTCAAAATCCTGCTAAGTCCAACACCTCAAAAGGGGATTTAGGCAAAAATCAAGGCAATCCCGATGGATCTGACAAGTAAAATCAGTCCATGCAAAAGTTAGGGATCGAAAAACAAAAGCAAAAGAGGTCCTCAAACCCTCAACAAAAACAAAATAAGATTCAGTGGCCACCCAAATCAAGGGGTTACTGACATCTATCAAAATAAGGTAACTGCCATTTCCAATAAACCTTGAACTGTCAAGCTTACACCGTCAAGCAGGTGCAGAATTAACTGAACGTAGGACTGAAGATCATTGAGAAGAGGGGTGGGTACAAATAATTCTTTGAGCCTAATATCCTTTGTTCTATAAACCGTGAACCAAACCACGTTACAACCCTCGAAAGACCTAATTGAGGCGAGGTTTATTCTGAAAACATATTGTTGCGAGGTTGCGTAACCTGACTCCCACATATTTGCTAATCATCAGCATTGGTGTCAATATCCTTGCCATATCTTTCGCACCAATCAAGTTAGCACAATGTTTGGACTAATGGTCCATTCGTTTCACTATCACGACACTTAAATAAACAACATATCTCTTAAAACTTGCATGAACTTCGCATTAAAATTACCATTTGTGAACAAACAATTTTATTTGCAAGTCAGTAGTTGGCATCAAGGAAATTCCAACAGGGAGCACTCAAGCAGGACTGGATTATTCAGCGGTCTGGACCAGAATCGAGCATACCATATAACCTTATGGATCTGGGGCATTGTCATCCCAAGAATTCGGAAATAGTCAGCTTAAGGCAAATCCCCAAACATCAGTTGATTATGGGGCAAATCATTCAAGAAGCGGTTGATCATAAATGAATTATACCAATTAGGGGCAGGCCACCCATAGTTTCTTTGACTTGAGGATAGATTCCTCCAATGTTCAGTCAGGATAAGTCAAGTCGCTTCAACGCTCTTTCAAGAGCAAGCTATTCTAAAGAGTACATTGAAGCCAACAACCACAAGAGTCGGTTAAACAACGATGAATCCTTTCGTGGTACAAACTTTGGGGCAAGCCATCTCGAGGTCGTTTCATGGCAAGTTACTCAAGCAAGTTCATCCTCATCAGCAACTGTTGAGTTCAAAACGAGTGTCGGGGAATTGTACCGTCACTTCACCCAATAACCTTAACCTTCCGAAAAGGCCTTGCTGTCATTGGATCCTTCATCCCACAGCCTAAACCTGTCAAAACCTTGTAACCTTCAAACCTCCAAATTCCAGTTCTTGCCTGTCAAACCTTCAAACCAGTCCCATCTGGTAAACCCTTCACATTGTACCAGTCCCATCTGGTCAAACCTTTAAACCTTCAAACCAGTCCCATCTAGTCAACCCTTCGCTGAATACCAATTCCCGCTTGGTATATGTCAGCTTTCAAACCAGTCCTATCTGGTCAACCTTTCGTTGAATACCAATTCCCGCTTGGTATATGTCAGCTTTTAGACCAGCTCCCATCTGGTCACCTTCCTTTTAGCCTACCATTTAACCAGCCTACCATTTCACCAGCCTACCATTTCACCAGTTCTCGTCTGGTAAACCTCATTCCAAAGTCCAGCTCCCATCTGGCAAACCACAAAATCATCCCTCCTTTGATAGCTTAACCTTTCGCCAACCAGTCTCATCTGGTCATTACCCTCCGAATACCAGCCCTCATCTGGTACTTCCAGCCCAAAGTCCAATCTGCATTGGCAACCACCAAAGTCCAACCTGTATTTCCAACAGCTTGCATTTCCATTACCATTTGCAATCATACGCATCATACGCATCGCATTCGACATCATAAGAATTCAACTTCATAAGCATCTTGCATCATATGCATACCTATGATCATATCCTACTTTCCCCAACTCTTGCATCTCTGCACATTAGCATTTGCATTTCCATTTCTATTTATGGAACATCTTTATCATTCAGCATTAGCATGTGCGAGATCGGATCCAGGATCAATCTTGAAGATTTCCAAGATCACCATCAGCCCAGTCAGGGGCATCTTCCGCAAGACTGTGGGCATTCCCCATGAATTTGTTCAAAAGTTATTGGGCAAGTTTAAGAGCTTCAATGCAATCATCAGCCCAGTCAGGGGATTCTTCGTAAGACCGTGGGTGTTCCCCACGAAGTTGTGTAGCTTCAAGAGCTTCAATACAATCAGCAGCCCAGTCAGGGGCATTATCCGCAAAAAACCGTGGGTCCTCCCACGAAATTCAAAAAATATCAAAGCAAAATTCAGCCCAGTCAGGGGCACCTTTTCAAGACTATGGATGTATCACATGATGTATTTCAACCTCGTGGTTAATCCAGATCTCCAAATCAACATTTAGCCCAGACAGGGGCATCTTCAATAAACCATGGGCGTTCCCCAGTGAGTTATCTCCAACAGACTTCAAACTATAAGTGGCAATCTCTTGGGAGAAGCTTATCCTTCATCAACGATAAGTGGAAATCTCTTGGGAGAAGCTTATCCTTCATCAACGATAAGTGGCAATCTCTTCAGAGAAGCTTATCCATCTTCAGCGATAAGTGGCAATCTCTTCAGAGAAGCTTATCCTTCATCAACGATAAGTGGCAATCTCTTCAGAGAAGCTTATCCATCTTCAGCGATAAGTGGCAATCTCTTCAAAGAAGCTTATCCATCTTCAGCGATAAGTGGCAATCTCTTGGGAGAAGCTTATCCGTCTTCAGTGATAAGTGGCAATCTCTTCAGAGAAGCTTATCCATCTTCAGCGATAAGTGGCAATCTCTTGGGAGAAGCTTATCCGTCTTCAGCGATAAGTGGCAATCTCTTCAGAGAAGCTTATTCGATCCCCCCTATCATCCTTTTTGGTGTTAGGTTTAGTTTTGTTTCACTCCATCATCCTTTTGGTGTCATGACTAGCGTGTTTTCCATTATCCTTTTGGTAATGGACTCCTTACATCCTTTTGGTGTTAGGGTTGATCTTGTTTCGCTCCATCATCCTTTTGGTGATGGGTCTGGCATCCTTTTGGTGTCATGACTAGCGTTTTTTTTCTGCTATCCTTTTGGTAGTAGATCCCTTACTTTGTTTTGATTTCAGAGCAGTGTGTGAGTGTACTATCATCCTTTTGGTGATAGGCTTGTCATCCTTTTGGTGTCAAGTTTTCTCTGTTAACATCCTTTTGATGTTAGCGATCTTTGCAAGGTATCCATTATTTCATTCCCAAGTAGTTACCTTCTTTTTTTAACAAATTCAGGGTATTCTTTGTATCTAATTGACTTCTACCTTGAAAAAATGAACGCTGCAGCAATTCATCTTACTCGGTCTAAGCCAATTAGATAGGGGCATCTGTCATACCCCAAATTTGTCCTACCTGTATGTAGCCTTCATCTTTACATCTTCTCACCGGCTTGTTCAAAAAATCCAAAAAAAAAATATATATATGTTGTTTCTACTGGTCAAGTAATGAATTTAGTTTCACTTGGATCAAGGCTTGTATGCACAGTTCAAAGTTTGCTTGTCTCAGGATTCAATTAGGGTTTTATGCAAATTTCAGAAGTTCATATATCAATTCATAAGCCTTATGATTTTAAGGCACGGTTCCTGCCCAAGGTGGTGCAGCTTCAAGTTTTATTTTAAAATCGAGCTTTGATTCAAGGAAAATTCAAGAGGTTTTAAATCCATTCAGGTCCGAATCCATCCATTAATCCCAAAGAAATACATTATCCAAATAAGTCTCATTTCAGAAGAGAAATCCCATACAAAATCGTTGCAAAGAATAAAGAATGAGCCCATGAAAATCATTCCTGGCCTAATCATATTTCCAATACAAGTGCCAAAATGCTACCACTACTAACTTGTCAAGCCATTCATACTTTCACCCACTTTTCATAAGTTAACACAAAGCACAATATCATATTTTTATTTAAGTTATGATTCACGAGATCACCAGAACCATTAGGAGATTACAAAAGCCTAACGTACAATAAACTAGGGTTTATTTCATAATAAACTTGTTTAAAATAATAAAAGGGGCTCATGCGCCTAAAATTCACAAGTTCTCCACAAGTGCTGTTATATATTATACACTCAAGTACATGGAAATAGGAGGGTAAATCAATGTTACAAAAGGATTTTACAAGCAAGAGGGCCAACAAATGCAAGTCATGAAAAACAAAAGAGGCCCATTAGCAGATAAGAGAAAAATAAAGTTGTGAGAACATCTTGCATTCGCGCACCACTTCAGCCCACTTCAGCCTTCATGTGCATACCACAATGAGCTGCAATACAACAGAACAAAAACAATGTTCAAAACCACACAACAAGCACAAATCAAAACCGTACTGCCAGGACAATACCTGCTACTACACTCCAAACTGTAGCTGCTACTGCTTCATAACACACCAGACAACCACTCTGGCACAATATCACATCAGACAAACTCTGATGAAGCCACCAGTATCCTGCAAAAAACCGCAGAAGGAAAGAGCCTTGCTGCTACAAGACAGCAGACAACTCACAAACAAAGCCACATATCACCTATTTCTTTCTCCAACTCTAACTTCATAAACCACTGCCACGATTTGATAAACAAGAAGAACATGTTCAAACAATAGTATACAACTACTCAGAGCTGCCCACATTTCACCTGGAATCACTAACCTTCAACAAACTGAGCTCCAAGAACCCAACCCCCGTTCTTTCCATCGCCACTTACAACTCTGCATACACCACCAAACATACACATGAAAGTTTTTCTTCACATAACTACATCCATCACCATGTTTCTTCAACCAAGCTTAATCCAGACTTCACATAAAAGCTTCATCAACATTTCAATCTAACATCAAAAACTTCAAATCCCTTCAAACTCTGAACTCGCTTCCACAACCATCTTCAAATTACTGCCGTCCATCCATTCTAGCAAGATCCCTCCGTTGAAGTTCCAAATCCAGATTTCAACCAAACCTCTTCCTTTACCAAAGCAAAACAAAAAAACCGTTAAACAAACACAACAAATTTCACTCACCTTCGCACTCATTTTCCACTTCCAAACAACCCCTTCTTCAGATTTAACCCAGCAACACAAAATCCCAAATCTCAACCTTCAGAAATCAAACAAACCTCTATTTTCGCCTTTAACAAAACCTAACGCATCACTCTCCTCCTCCGAAACCTTTTCTCTTCCGAAACCTGTTTCCGCAACTTCAACCATAAACACCAACCCAAATGCAAATCACCTTCAACTTCACACCAACAATGGACTACTCACATCTCCTTCTTTTTTGAATCCACTCATCATAAACTATGCTCAACCTCCATTAACACGGAGCATCCTTCTTCAAACCACACTCAAACAACCAACGTTGTAACCCATCATCTGTTCCGCGAGAACTCCAAAACAGCGAACCCTTTTTTCCTTCCACTCCCAAATCGCGAAATACCCAGAAATCAAACCCTCACCTTCTTCACCTTCATCTTCCTCGTTCACAGTTCTTCCATCCTTCAACCCACAAGCTTCAAATAGCATTAATCCGCCCTCCATTGACAACAACAATCCATAAAACCTCAACGCACTTCACCACATCTAAACAGAACCAGAGAGAAAACGAAACTCAATCGCGTGAATCATGAGTTGAAATAAAACCCGAAAGCCGGAATCGTAACGAAGAAGACAAGATTGAGATAGAAATCTCAGAAGGTTGTGATGGATTGTTCATGTTGTGGATTGTTCTTCTCCTCCGTTCTTCTTTTGTTTCACCGCGTGTATGTGTTAAGAGAGAAAGTTCCGGTTTAGGAAAAACCAAGGACATTATGAGTACGGGCTTGATGGCCCACTGTTGTTTTAAAGCTTGATTATTCTTTTTACTTTTTTTTCTGACTTTTTGGTGGATGATGTTGTTTCTTTTGATGGGCTTTGCTTAAAAGCTTGTTTGATTAATTCCCCAATATCCACACCCCTCTTATATCACCGTGTTTTTGAGATGAATGGGCCATATGGCCCATGATGATTCTAACAAATTTTTATTTCACACTACCAATTTTCAGCATACCCCCTCTTAGGGTGATGGACTTTGTAAAGTCCAAATGATCCCTTTCTTTTTTATGTATATAATTAATTTTTAGTTTTTTTTAATATGAAGTTTTGGTTTCTTAAAGCATTTTATTCAATAATTAGCATTTATCGTTATTATTACCATCTATTTTTTCATTTTTATTTTGGACATTACTCACTTCTCTTCATTTTTTATTTGGTTTTGGTGTTCATTTTTTTGGGTCGATGACGAGACCACC
>OZ012740.1:84204667-84253714 GCA_963859935.3 Lathyrus sativus | reverse complement strand
CATGACAAACTGCTGCTAACCTCTTCTCATCAATCAAATTTATCTGGTCAAGTCGAGTCTGAATCCACTCCTCTTCAGCAACAACACTCCCCTTAATGGCCTTCTGAGTGGTATACTGTATATCATATTCCGTCAAGATCATTTGCCATCTTGCAATTCTTCCGGAGAGAGCAGGTTTCTCAAATATGTACTTGATTGGATCCATCTTCGAAATCAACAAGGTAGTATGGGTCAACATATACTGTCTTAGTCGGCGAGCAGCCCATGCCAAAGCGCAGCAAGTTTTCTCGAGCAGTGAGTATCTTGTTTCACAGTCGGTAAACTTTTTGCTAAGGTAGTATATTGCCTGCTCTTTTCGACCAGACTCGTCATGTTGCCCCAATACACACCCCATTGAGTTGTCTAATACTGTTAAATACATAATCAAGGGTCTTCCATCAACTGGTGGCATTAAAATTGGAGGTTCTAGCAAATATCTCTTGATTTCATCAAAGGCAGTCTGGCACTCATCATTCCATTCCATCACCTGATCTTTCCTCAACAATTTGAAGATTGGCTCACAGATGGTAGTTAATTGGGAAATAAATCTTGCAATGTAGTTCAATCGTCCCAAGAAACCTCTAACCTCCTTCTCAGTACGGGGAGCTGGCATCTCTCGTATAGCTTTCACTTTTGCAGGATCCACTTCAATACCTTTCCCACTGACAATGAAACCCAAGAGCTTTCCAGATCTAACTCCAAAAGTACACTTGTTTGGATTTAATCTCAACCTGTATTTCTTCAACCTCTCAAACAACTTGTGCAGATGATCAAGATGTTGTTCTTCATTCTGAGACCTGGCTATCATATCATCCACATATACCTCTATCTCATGATGAATCATATCATGAAACAAAGCCACCATAGCACGCTGATATGTTGCCCCTGCATTCTTCAAACCAAATGGCATTACCTTATAGCAAAAGGTGCCCCACTGTGTCACAAATGTAGTCTTCTCCATATCTTCAGGTGCCATCTTGATTTGATTGTAACCAGAGAAACCATCCATAAAAGAGAATACCTTATGCTGAGCAGTGTTGTCTACCAGAATATCAATATGAGGAAGTGGAAAGTCATCTTTAGGGCTAGCCTTGTTCAGATCTCTGTAGTCTACACACATACGTACCTTACCATCTTTCTTAGGAACTGGTACCACATTTGCAACCCACTGAGGATAAGAAGTTACGGCCAAGAACCCTGCATTGAATTGTTTCATTACCTCTGCTTTGATCTTTTCTGACATTTCAGGACGCATACGACGAACCTTCTGCTTCTTTGGACGACAATCTTCTTTCACTGGAAAACGGTGAACCACAATGTCTGTATCCAACCCTGGCATATCTTCATAAGACCAAGCAAAGATCTCCACATAGTCACGTAGCATCTGAATCAACCTGCTCTTGACACTGTCCTCTAAATCAGCCCCTATCTTAACCTCTTTTCTGTTTTCTTCAGTTCCCAGATTCACAACTTCGACTGGCTCTTCATGTGGCTGTATAGCTTTCTCTTCTTGTTGTAACAACCTAGCAAGCTCTACAGGTATTTCACAATCGTCCTCGTTTCCGTCTTCAGTTTGATAGATCGGATTCTCGAAATTGTAATTGGCAATAGTAGAACTGTTATCAACTGGATCCAGAGTGGATGAGGATCTGCATTTTAGTGACGTGGGTGTGTGTAAGAACACATAGCTGATAAAGCAAAAATAAAAGAAAAAGAAAGACAAGGAACACAATATTTACGAAAACGAAACGTCCACTGATTTTATTGAATGAAGTATGCAAATGAAATGACAACCCGTAACAAGCACACCATTGTGCCCCGGGTAAGGCACATGGCTTGAAAGTTTTAATTGTTCCAGAAATTATAAATTTTAAAACATAACACAGTAATAGTATTTACTCCTGACTAAAGGAGATAGGGATAACATCTTCAGCTGTCCAATTATTGAGTCCAGCACCCACAGTAGGAAAAATCCATGCCTCCAAGTTGTAGTCTTCATCTTGATCTCCCACAGCATTGATAACCCCTTGATTGGTGATACGAACAGCACGGGCACGACGGACAGCCTTCTGGGACTCTGCAGTGAAACCCAAACCAACCTTGTCAGACTTGTATGGAATATCAGGAAGCTGACCCCAAATAGTACAACCACCTTCTTCCACCACAGCTTTTGCATCATTGAGGGAGGCCATTGCCATTGTTGGAGGGTTTCTGATGACCACAGGAACCTTCTTCACAGCAGGAGGAGTCACACAATCCTTAACAGCCCAGGGAACCACTTCAAATGACTGACATGGAGTTTCAATGTATTCACCCTCTACTTCCAGATACTTGAAAGTGTTTACATGGCTGACAAAGTATTCTTCCTCTCCAAAGACAGTAACAACTTTTCCATTCACCGGATATCTCAACTTTTGATGTAATGTGGAGGTCACAGCACCTGCCCCATGGATCCAGGGACGACCAAGCAGACATGAGTACGAAGGACGAATATCCATCACATAGAATGTAGCGGTAAACACCTGAGAGCTAACCTTGATTGGAAGATCAATTTCCCCATGCACTACTCTTCTAGAACCATCAAAAGCCTTTACCACAATATTACTGGGCTTCAATACCGTATCTTTAGGACTCAGCTTGTTCAGGACTTCCTTAGGCAACACATTCAGAGAGGAACCATTGTCTATCAGCACATGAGACAGGGTAGTGCCCCTGCATTCAATTGAAATATGCAAGGCCCTGTTATGATCCCTCTTGGCAGGGGTCAAGTCAGCATCAGAAAATCCTAACCCGTTGTCATAGGTCAGGTGAGCAGCACAATTCTCAAACTGGTCCACAGAAATTGCACTGGGTACATGAGCCATCTTTAGAAACTTGATCAATGACTTGGCATGAGCCTCAGAACATAATAACAGGGAGAGCATAGAAATCTTTGAGGGAGTATGCCCCAGCTGATCAACAATATCATAATCACTCTTGCGAATGATTTTCAATACTTCTTCCATCTGCTTAGAGAGGTCATCAGCAGCTGGCACATCAGTAGATACAGGCTCAATAACAGGACCCTTGCCCCGAGCATCAGTGGTGGAAGTAACAGCAGGAGTAACTGCACTCTTAGAAGCAACTGGAGGAGAGAAGACTCTTCCACTACGAGTGATCTTGCTAGATCCAGCAATATTATCAATGTCAACAGGCATATCAGGTAAAGGCTCCTGCTTGACACCATGGATGTAAACATCAGACCCATAGTGCCAAGGCACAACTTTGTCAGATGTATAAGGAATAGGACCAGGAGTGGTAATGATCAGAGGAGCTACTCTGGCTTCAGCAACAACTTTCACAGGACCTTCAGCAATAATCTTGATTGGGCCCTGATGAGTGATTTTAATGGGACCCTTTGAAGTGATTCTTAGTGGTACTTTGTCAACCATGTCAACCTCTTCAATCTTCTTACCCTGAGTCAGATGATCCACCATACTTTCTACAGATGCTGGTCTTCTTTCAAACACTATAGTATATTTATCCATGAGACGTTGAATCCCATCTCTCAAAATGAAGCAACTATCCGGCTTATAGGTACAATATAGACAATCTTCATGACAACCTGGAAAGATCCCAGCTTGTACTAACCTCTTTTTGATAACAGACAATGGTGTGCTCAACTCCATAACTGAATAGACATGCAGATCTTCATCAATATCTTCATCAATGGCGTTGACAGTCTTCTCGTGATTTGGCATTGGAGCTGTAATCACATTTGGAGTACCTGGTGGATCAAACTCAATTTCTCCAGCATCAATCATATCCTGAATTTTGTTCTTCAAGACCCAGCAGTTATTAGTATCATGTCCTGGACAGTTTGAATGATATGCACATCGTGCATTGGGATTGTACTTGGGAGAGGTAACATTGGGATTCTGAGGAGCCTCCCTCAGGGTAATAAGTTCAGCCTTCAACAAGTGTTGCAATGCCTGAGCCATTGACATGTTGATCTTCGTGAACTGTCTTCTAGCCCTCTGTTGGTTGCCTTGAGGCTGCTCTGTTGTTGCAGGAGTTGGATTTGAAATATGAACTGCACTAACAGACTGATGCCTTCTGTTACGATCAGGCTGACCATACACAGCATTAGATTCTTTCTTCCCAGTGGGAGGCTTCTTTGCAGCACCTGATGAAGAAGTGCCCACTTGGATCTTACCACTCTTGATACCATTCTCTACTCGCTCTCCTGTCATGATCAACTCAGTGAAGCCAGATGATGAGCTTCCAATGAGATGACTGTAAAACGGACCATTCAGCGTACACATGAACATATCAACCAACTCCCTATCAGTCAAAGGGGGTTGAACTCTTCCAGCTAAGTCTCTCCACTTCTGAGCATACTCCTTAAAGCTTTCTTTGGCACCCATAGACATGCTTTGAAGCTGCATGCGAGTGGGGGCTAAGTCATCATTGTATTGATACTGCTTGTAGAAAGCTTCAGCAAGGTCATTCCAATCTCTGATGTTGACACTCTCCAACTGATAATACCACTCTAGCTGAGCTCCAGATAAACTCTCTTGAAAGAAATGGATCCACAACTTTTTATCAGCAGTGTGGGGTTGAATTCTTCTGACATAAGACCTCAGATGCAATTTGGGACAAGAGACCCCATCATAGACAACAAATGTAGGAACTTTGAACCCAATGGGTATGACCACCCCAGATATCAAGCTCAAATCCTCAAAATCCAGCCCAGATGATTTCTGTAATTCCATAGCATCCATTCTATCCACCAGCATCTTGAATTTGTCTTCGTTAGGCTCATGGTAGTAGTTAGCCTCAGAATCAGAGTCCCCCATAGTGTTGTGGAGACTGCCTCTCTCCTGCTCAGATTCTTCAGATTCATAGTCTTCAACCTGTTCCTTGGTCTTGATAGGACCTTTGAACCTTCTTCCCATGTTGAGCAACCCAGCAGACCTTCTAGCCTTCTTAGTCTTCTTGGCCAGCAGTGTCTTCAATTCATCCTGCCCCTTAGATAGGTTCAGGATCAGCTCTTGGAACTGTGCATTCTGTGCCTGGAGATCCTTAACTGATTGTTCAAGAGCCATTGCTGAAATAAACAGCGAGAAGATGAGAAACCTGTGCACAATTATACCTGTGATGCAATGATATGGGAATGCATATGCAATGTTTTCAAGGACCGCAGGATTTAAATTTGCTTAAACAAACAAGAAAGTAACTTTTTATTAGTAATACTCGTTTTGCCTTTTAGGCTTACAAAAAATGAAAACGAAATAAGTATAAAAGATGGGGTTTTAAGTCTCCCATGGACGTTTCCTCTTTGTGTTGAGGTATGAGTTGAGGTTTCGTTCCTCATGAAGTAGCTTTGTTAGCTCTAGGATCCTTGCTTGGCTTGCTTTGTAATGAGCCTCGAAAGTATCCCTTTGCTCTTTCAGTTGGATCCATGATCTCTGCAAGTCTTCCATATCAGTAGGCATGTCTGGGTGAAGGATGGTATAAGCTGTGTCTCCTTCAGCAGCAGGTTCCATGGTAACTGGTAGGATGGCAGGATATGGCATCATGAGTGTCTGAGCACGAAATCGTACCCATCTGAGATAAGCCTCCATAGGAATGGTGTACTTAGGCTCCAGTGTCTTGCTGTCAATCCTGTTTACCTTTCCCCAAGCTCGGATGAATCTCTGACGGTAACCCTGAAGATCGTTGTCGTAATCAAACACAATGCCCTGAATCATCATGTCATGTGGACCATCGCTCCGGGCGTAACCAAACTGTCGTAAAGCTAGAGATGGGTTGTAGGTGATGCCTCCTCTTATGCCTAGAAGTGGCACATTAGGAAACTCCCCACAACGGTCAATGATGGTGACATTCTCCATAGATCTGGAGCACCAATGGATGTCTGAGTGAGAAAGTGACATGATCCTCTTGGACCATCTGAACCCTTGCTCATTCTTCATTACTGAGCGAGGAAGGTGAGAAATAAACCACCTAGAAAGTAAAGGTATGCAGCACATCAAAGTTCCTCTTGCCCTTGTAGTACGGGTGTGAAGAGAATGTAGGATGTCTCCAAGTAAGGTAGGCACTGGATTGTGACTCAGGAATATGTTGATGTCATGAACGTCTATGAACTGATCAGGATTGGGGAACAACACTAAGCCATAAATCAATAAGGCTAAGATCTCCTCAACAGCATCGTAGCTCATAGCCTTCAAGAACATTTGAGCTTTATCCACTAATACCTTGGCAAGAATACCTTTAGCTCCACTTCTCGTCTCTAGAACAATGTCAGACTTCTTCAGATGTAGAGCTGCAGCAATAACTTCTGGTTTAAGCTCCTTCTCTAAGCCTGTGAATGGCTTCTGATCAAGAACAGGTATACCCCGAAGTTTAGAGAACTCCTCCATGGTTGGAACCAGCTGATAATCAGGAAATGTAAAGCAATGGTGCTTAGGGTCAAAGAACTGAAACAGCACACTCATCATGTCTTCACTGAACCCTGAAGTAACTAGATCCAATAAGTGACCATGTCTCTTGTTGAACTGGGAATGATCAGGCACTAGGGAAACCAACTCCTTGAGCTTAGCAGGTATCCCTACAAAGTTGATCCTGATGGTGTTTCTACGAGCAGAAGCCATGACCTGCAACAAAGAACAAAGATAAATCCTTTGGTCCTTGAAATGGTTAGGGAAAATGATATGCTTATGATGCATGATGATGTCATGATGTCATGCTCAATCACAAACATGTGGCACACACAAACAAGTCACGCCATAGCCCTAGGTTTAAAGGCTTGCATGAGGTTCAAAGGCAAGTACCCTCCCCTGAAGTTAGATGGTTCATCCTGTCCTACAAAAGTAACCAGGTTCTAAGGGATCTCAATATCATTGATCCTTCACAAGGGTGGTTGTTCAGAAGGCAACTTACTTGCCAACCAAAACCCTCCAAGTTTAAGATCTCAATGAGCGTAGTATCGAGTGTCAACCAACTTCAGTCTGCACCAAAGCCGGTTACCTCACTACTTTCTAAAGGCCAAGATGAGTTAACTAGGGTTCTAAAAGTCAGTTAGTGCATTGATAACATATGGCAGCCTCAATATTATCCTCAACTTGACTTAAGGAATATAAGCACCAACCAAGAAGTCGCACTAACTATGGCCACCAGATCAACCGTATCGATATACGTCGTACAGTTTCCTTGGTCTATTGCCATTTACCTAAGGTACACTAGATCCGGGTTAGGACCTTTCACACATAAGAGCACCCCAACAATATAATAATAAAGCAAACAAGGCAAACAATTTAAAGTGATCTTAATTCCTAAGGGTACCCCTCTT
This sequence comes from Lathyrus sativus, assembly GCA_963859935.3. Lineage (NCBI taxonomy): Eukaryota > Viridiplantae > Streptophyta > Magnoliopsida > Fabales > Fabaceae > Lathyrus > Lathyrus sativus. The sequence continues at coordinate 84,246,345 of OZ012740.1, read as the reverse complement.
AAATAGGTCCCCAGCAGAGTCGCCAGTTCTGTAACACGGTGGGAGAACTGACTTTAAACAATGTTGCGGATAGCAAGAGTCGCCACCGACTTTTGTTTTATCCATAAGGAAAGGTTATAAAAGAACAGGAAAGACCTTAGAGAATATTTTGGGTCCGGGGGGTAGGTTATGAAAAGGGAAGGTGTTAACACCCTTTTCATCCATGGTTATCCATGGGCTCTTAGGTACTTAAGCTCACTTTTGAATTGTTTTGAAATTGTAGTGTGTGAATAGAAAATTTTCAGAATAGTTAATAAATAATCCATGTAAGGATGTGTTAAGAACTTGTTTGAAAACTTGTTGAAAATTTGTTTAAGTGCGAAACAGTTTTGAAGTGAGCAAGCACCTAGGAGTAACCTACCCTAATGTTTAAAGGTCCTTCTTATTCTTCATTCTTTCCTTTAGTAAGACTATCCCTACTATAATGGAGTAGGTAGTCCTTACTTTGGATGTTAAGGAGTATGTGAGGGACAATTTGACTTTGAAGGCCATTGTGGGATGTAATAAGCACATATAAGGGACCATCATCATTTTTCGAAAGGGACTTGATTCGTAAAGGCAACCATAAGGGACTTTGATGATTTTTTATTTGAGGGACTTGCTTTATACACCCCACTTAACCATTATTCGTAGGCAACTTGAGGGATATCCTTAGGAAGTGAGACGGCGATTAAAATCGACTTACGTGTGTGACGTGTTTATTTTAATTATCTTTATTTAAAAGTGATCTAAATTTATTTTAATATTACATACAGGTTGTTACACTCCCTAATTACTAACCATAATTAAATAATTAAACAACTTTACATCCAAGAAACAATTACAAAATAATAAGCAAAATAATTAAATAGCAAAGATAAATAAAATATAAATAAGCAATAATAAATAATAAAGGGGGTTAATTCTAAGTTTACTCGGCAAGACATCGCATCTTGTGCCTACGTATCCTTACGGGAGTGGAATCAGAGTAATCGTAGTTCCCCTCAATAGGGAGGTTAGAAACTTCTTGACTGTGGTCAAGGTCTCAAGGGGAATAAACGCATCTTAAGGACACGCTTACGTGGAGTGTAGAAACTCCAAATCTCTACGTTGAAATGTTAAGTTGTAATTAGGGTTAAATTAGGGATTCCACGGCGGGAAACCCTAAAATGAGCGCGGCGGCTCTTTGACCTAATGCTAAGGGTAAAATTGTAATTTTGCCTGCGGCGAGGCATTTGTGAAAATTAGGGTTTGTAGTTTGTAGTTTTGAGGATTTGAAATTGAATGTGTGAAGTTTTACGGACTATTGGCGCGGTGGCCAAACAGTTAGACCTAACCTTCGGATGTGTGCAATGTGACAGAAATAATAGTAAACGCGTGAGATAATTGAATCATGCAAACAGAGAGATAATGTCATAATTTAAACCATGCAAGCAGAAATTTAAAGGCAGAATTTAAAGAGCGATTGTTAAGTTCGCGAGGTTACATGAGAGGAGCAGATACAATATGATAATGAAATTTGAATTGAACAATAATAAAATAAAATAAATAACGGTTCTAGTTATTATTAAAAAAAAAAGATTTTAGTTATTATTTTAAATTTATCTAAAAAAAAGTTTTTCTTAAAAATAATAGGTTTTCATATTAATTTGGAAAAGATGTTAATGTTATTTATTTTAAAAAACAGATTTTTATATTATAACAAATTTTAATAAATTAATGATAACAATAATAATAATAATGGTAATAATAATGATAATAATGATAATAATAATAAATAATGATAATAATAATAATAATAATAATAATAATAATAATAATAATAATAATAATAATAATAAAGCAATAATGAATTTTAAATGTGCCAAATAACCCAACAATGTTGCTAACGCAGAAATGCGCTCATCGCAACCAGATCTAAATCGGACGAAACAAAATTTATCGCAAAGAAAAAGAAATTAAGCAAAAAATAGTATTATTGCTCACACAAAAATGCGATCATCGCAACCAGATCGAACTAACACAAATGTCACGCGTCATGCACACAAATGTGCAAACATCGTATCGACATAATTCGATCAAAAATCTTATATATATAAACTCTAACAATTTAAAAATTATATATATATAAACGTAACAGTAATAGATAAAGAAAAAGAAATAACGGTAATAGATGAAGAAAAAGAAATAACGGTAAAAGATGAAGAAAAAGAAACAACAGTAATAGATGAAGGAAAAGAAATAACGGTAAACGATGAAGAAAAAGAAACAATAGTAATGGATGAAGAAGAAAACTAAATAACGGCAAACGGCACTCACTCCTCTTAGGTTTTTTTCATTCTCTCCTTTTTTTCCAACAAGGCAACACATGTATATATAGGGAACAAATTAGGGTTAACACCAAATTGTCAATAATGTCCCTAAAGCCCATTTTAAAGCCCAAACTAAATAATTAGTTAAGAAAAAATAAAATTTAAATAATTTAAAATAATTAAAATAAACTTAAAATAAAAACTAATAATCCTATTGATTCCTAAAATAAAAAATATTATAAAAAGAACAAAATTTTTTTCAATATTTTTTATTTTATGATTTTTTGGATATTTTTATGAATAATTTAGAAAAAAGTGAAAAAAATAATATTTTAAAAAATGATTTAATTAAAATACGAAAATAATAATTAAATAATGATAAAAAACTATTTTTGTTATTTTTTTAATGAAAGATAGAAAAATTTAGAGTAAAAATAATAAAAAACAAAAAAAATGACAAAGGTGAGATTCGAACTCTCAACCTCTCACACTCATAACTCCTTACACATGTCCTCCTGCCAATTGTGCCATTTTTACTTTTTAGAAAAAAAATGCATGCCATATGATATTTACCTGCAAAAAGTCAAACGACTACACAAATTTATTAGTAATTGATTAAATGCAATGAAATGCGACGACAAATCTTAAGGCAAAATTTGGGGTATTACAGTTATTATGATAATATTTCTCACCCAACCTCTCTTTGATGTTGGCAAAAAAAAAATCATGAAGTTTGACTTTGGTTTGACCACAGTTGACCTCAGTTTGACCTTTTAACTGCATTGACTGCTTTTGACTTATCTGATCATCTAACTGAGCAAACTTTTGAGAAAAGTCTTGAAACTTGACATGGGGGTTCTTATACACATATAAGATGTTATGAAGCTCACTTGAAGTCTTGGAAGTCCATTTAGCCTGATTAAAGTCAAAACCCTAGTTTTGGATGCACTGCTTAGGAGGTGCATTGTCTGAGGGAATTGTCAACTCTTCTGACCAATTGTGAATTTTGTGAACCTTGTGAACCTTCTTGGAACACAAAGTCTTGTATTGTGAGGGCAAATTTTGGGGTGCAACAGCCATCATCATCGGTATATGCAAAGATTTCTAAGTCAATGCATAAGCTACCACGTTTGCTTCACCCGAATGGTAATTCAATCCAAACCCATAATCCTTCAGGAGTCCCAATTATTTTCTCTGCCTCATATTCAACTCTTCCAAATCAAGCAAATACCTTAAGCTCTTGAGATCACCAAACATTTCAAATCTCAAACTAACCAATTGAAGCCTCCAACTCCGGCACAAACACAACAACAACCAACTCTAAATCACTCATCCGATAATCCCCCTTATTTACTTTAAATTGCCTTAAAGCATAACTAAAACTCGATGATGTTGCACTTAACATATCTCTCAATCACATCAACAAAGCATCACAAAATACAACGAATAGTTATGTCGGATTCGACAAAAATCAACACACGAGCTGTTGACAACTCTCCCAAAAACTCTTTGAACTTTCTTCACAGTGGCATATCCCTGCTTCTTCCCCAAAACTGATAACTCAAGTTCCCGATACTCAACATGATCCTCTATATTCTTAGAATATATCAAAATATCATTGGTTAACATAACCACTAACTCGCTCAAATAAGTATGGAAAATCCCATGCCAAACGGACACTCAATTTGCGAGTTATGACGGGAACACGAACCGCACTTTCTGCACTTACTACAAAATCCAAACATGGTCCATCAATAAATAATTTAATTCCATGCCGCTACTTTACCATCATATAGAGCATTGGACTAGCTTTCCAATGCTTTGAACTGTGCGTCATTCCGAGTTACGGTTCTCCCGTTACGACAAAAATACCAAAACAACATTCTTCTGCCCAGGACATCCTCGCTAGGTGAACACAACAGCGAGCGGCTGTTTGCTAGGCGAAGGTCCTAGCGAACCTGATAGTCCGAAATTCTATTTTCGACCGTTACCTAACTTCTGGGTGTCTGATTTTGATTCCGTAAAAAGTTGCGATCTCAGAATTCAATGTACAACAACAATTTCACACTTAGAAGGTCATTCAGCACATCTTCAACTCTTGAAATATTTAAAGGCCTAATTCAATATTGCATTCCACGTCTTACTTTCTTTAATAATCATCAGAAGTCACTATCCACCTTTAATATACCCGACCTCACACTCTGTTGCCTTAGCACACACACCAGACACAAGCCTCAAAACTACTCAATCAATTTAATTCCTTGACCATCCAAACAAACATATAATATGGAGCTCTCAATCTCGGACTAGTTTCCGTAACTAAGTCAATCACAACTCCACTTCAAGTTCTGGTCGTATATCACTATCTTGTCAGGATAACTTCCAGACAACCACAATTAATCGGCAAACCGCCAACTTCCCCACTTTCATTAACACTCAAAGTTCCCGTCGAAATTAAACATCTCAACACCGTTCTGCACCAACTCATCAAACCAATTCGTAAGCACTTAGCTTAACTCAAAACAATTCACTGCTCACGCCATCTAAGCTTACAAGACACGCCTATCCCATCCAACATGACCCTGTCTACTATCAACAACAGATTAAGGCTGATCAGTTCCTCAATTTGACAATAGACAGCCGAAAATCATGATGGGGTATAAACCATCTTTACCAAACTATAAGAGCGTTCAACTACACACTGAGCCGCCACTTCACACTTGCAGCGTCCTAGAGAAGCACTGTTAGAACACAGATTGGTTCTTAATAATTACTCTTTGTTTTGATGATAACTGTTAGGAAATTTATATTTAAGAATTATATACCCTAAAATTTGTTTGAGAGTTGTACTGCAGATTAAAATTATATTAAATCTCTAGAAGCAAATCTGCCTTGAATACAAGAAGTTATTCTGACTCTGAAGCGCCAGATGCATCTCACAGAAGAATCTGCTTGCTCCTTACAGAAGATCCTGAGCGTAGTCTCCAGAAGGATCTGAAGAAAGAAGCTCCAGAACATTCTGAGTCAGAAGCATCTGAAGATACTCAGAAGCATCTGAAGATAATCAGAAGCATCTGAAGCTGAAGCATCAGATGTATAGAAGAATATTGATTGAAGAGTTTCTCAAAGCATTGATCTACAGAAGTTTCTGAAAGTACCTACGCTGCCAAGTACTGAAGTTCTGTGTCAAGATGCTCTGATGATCAACACGCTAGAAGCACACAAGCTGCAGAAGACTCTGATACAACATAGTTCTGAAACTCATCAGAAGACTCTGATCCATTCAGACTCTGAAGAACTTGCTAAAACTGAAGAAGTGTTTTCAAGAATGTATCCGTTGGAATCATTCAACGTCTCTTTCCTTATTTGTGCTATACACACTTACACAGACAAAAAGGATTTATCTGTGCCATCTATTTCAAGGAAAGGTCAGTACATGTGAAGACAAAAAGGCTCAGACCTTTTGGACTCTCTTTTCAACGTGGATAATTCAGTTGCCTATAAAAGGAGTCTCTCACTTCATTCTTCAGTGCTACACACTTGCTGAAAAGAAATCACATATTCTATAAGCTCTCATTCTTATTCTTCATAGAATCTTTGTACTTAAAACTTAAGAGAAAAATCACTGTTGTGATTATAGCTTTATAGAAGCATTAAAAACTCTTGTATTTAATTTACATTGTTTGTAAAGGATTTTCCTTAAGAGGATTCAGTGTGAATCAGTAGCTCTTGAGAAGACTAAGAACTGTAGTTCTTAGGTGATACTATTGTAATCAGTTTGATTTAATAGTGGATTAAGACCTTGTTGAGAAAGGCAAATCACTCTGGAAGGGTGGACTGGAGTAGTTGTTTAACGAACCAGGATAAAAATAACTGTGTGATTAATTTCAAGTATTAATTTTCCATACTTATTCAACCCCCCCCCCCCTTCTAAGTAATATCTCACCTTCAGTTGGCATCAGAGCTCCGGTTCTGAGTGTGCTATCACTTAACAGTGTCAGTAAAGATCCAGAGGAGATATACTTTGATCTATATATTTATTTGTTATCATGGCTGATAATTCAATGTCAAATATCAACAATAAATATGAAGAGAGGGATAGGATCAGTACCAAACCTCCAATGTTTGATGGAGAAAAATTTGACTATTGGAAAGATAGAATAGAAAGTTTTTTTCTTGGGTATGATGCTGATCTTTGGGATTTGGTCATTGATGGATATGAACATCCTACTGGAGAGGATGGCAAAAAGATTGATAGAAAATCAATGACTGAAGTGCAGAAAAGAGACTTCAAGAATCACCACAAAGCCAGAACTATATTGCTTAATGCAATTTCTCATACTGAGTATGAGAAGATTACTAACAGAGATACTGCTCATGACATGTTTGAATCACTCAAAATGACTCATGAGGGAAACTCTCAGGTTAAAGAGACAAAGGCTCTGGCGCTCATACAGAAGTATGAGGCATTTAAAATGGAAGACTCTGAAAATGTAGAAACTATGTTTTCTAGATTTCAGATTCTTACAGCTGGTCTGAAAGTTCTGGACAAGGGCTACTCAACGTCAGATCATGTCAAGAAAATCATCAGAAGTCTTCCCACCAGATGGAGACCAATGGTGACTGCATTAAAGATGGCAAAAGATCTGAACAAGATCTCCTTAGAAGAACTTATCAGTTCTTTGAGAAGCCATGAAATTGAGCTGGAGGAAGATGAACCCCAGAAGAAAGATAAAGGTAAATCCATAGCTTTAAAATCTAACAAAGCTGCTAAAGCTTTGCAGGTTATTCAAGAAAGCTCTGAAGAATCTTCTTCTGAAGAAGAAGATGAGTTTTCCATGCTGTCCAGAAGGATTAACAAACTCTGGAAGCACAAGGGAAAAAAGTTTAACAACTTCAGAAGATCTGACAACAGAAAAGAATCTTCTAGTCACAGAAGATCTGCCAAGAAAGAAGTGGTGTGCTATGAGTGCAAGGAACCTGGGCACTACAAGAATGACTGCCCTAAACTTCTGAAAGAAAAACCTAATAAGAAGTTCAACAAGAAGAAGAAGGTTCTGATGACAACATTGGATGACTCAGATGAGTGTGAGTCATCTTCTGAATCAGAAGAAGAATGTGCAAACGTTGCATTGATGGCCAGGACAGAGGATCAAGAAGAAGGTACCTCTGGATATGAATCAGAATCTGAATCTGATGATGATGCATAAGAGTTAATGGCCAAACTTACCAAAGAAGAACTCATTAAAGTTTTAACAGAAGTTCTTAAAAGTTACAACAACATCAAACTCAAATACAAGAAGCTGAAAAGCAATCTTGAATCTGAGATTGATCTTCTGAAAACAGAACTTGTTGAGCAGAAGGAAATAAATTTAAAAATAAAAAATGACTTTGATAGAACTCAACAAGAATCTGATTCTGAAACTAAGTCTTGTGAAAATATTTTAGAAAAATATGACTCTAGTTTTCAGAGGTTTCTCACTAAGAGCATAGACAGAAGCAAGATGGCTTCCATGATCTATGGTGTTAGTGGAAACAACAGAAGAGGCATTGGATATGAGTCTTCATCTGGAAGCAATCCAAAACCTGTTGACAAACTTTTCATCAGGAAGACACCTCTGTACTCTCAATTCAAATTTGGTCATCTGAATGACATTAAACACACAAGCTCTGAGAAGAGTACTTATGTGTTTAAACCAAAGGCAAGTCAGAATAAACATTATGTTGCAAAACAGAAGTTTAGACAAACTTGCAAACCAACTAACCCCAAAGGACCCAAGAAGATCTGGGTACCTAAAGACAAAATAATTCCTGTTGCAGATGTTCTTAGCAGCAAAGTCAGGACACCAATCATGGTACCTGGACTCTGGATGCTCACGACACATGACAGGAGAAAGGTCTATGTTCCAAAGCCTGGAACTTAGATCTGGAGGGGACGTGAAGTTTGGAGGGAACCAGAAGGGCAAGATCATTGGATCTGGCACTATTGGAAATGGTAAGCTTCCCTCTATTACTAATGTTCTGTTAGTTGAAGGATTGAAACATAATCTATTGTCCATAAGTCAATTAAGTGACAATGGTTATGATATAATCTTTAATCAAAAATGTTGCAAAGTTGTATGTCAAAAGGATGGCTCTATCCTATTCAGTGGAAAGAGGAAACACAACATTTATAAAATTAACCTTTCAGAACTTAAAGTTCAAAATGTAAAATGCCTCTTATCTGTGAATGATGAGCAATGGGTCTGGCATAGAAGATTGGGGCATATTAATATGAGACGTATATCTCAGATTAATAAACTCAATCTGGTCAGAGGACTTCCTAAATTGAAGTTCAACTCAGATGCTCTGTGTGAAGCATGTCAAAGAGGTAAATTTTCAAAATCTCATTTTAAATCAAAAAATGTTGTGTCTACCTCCAGACCATTGGAATTACTTCACATTGATCTGTTTGGACCAGTGAAAACTGCATCCATCAGAGGCAAGAAGTATGGGTTAGTCATTGTAGATGACTACAGCAGATGGACATGGGTAAAGTTTCTAAAACACAAGGATGAGTCTCATTCTGTGTTCTTTGACTTCTGCAATCAAGTTCAGATTGAAAAAGATTCCAAAATTATTAAAGTCAGAAGTGATCATGGTGGAGAATTTGAAAATAAACATTTTGAAAAATATTTTTCTGAAAAAGGCATTGCACATGATTTCTCCTGCCCTAGAACTCCACAACAAAATGGAGTTGTAGAGAGGAAAAATAGAACATTGCAAGAGATGGCCAGAACCATGATCAATGAGACAAATCTGGCAAAACATTTTTGGGCAGAAGCAATTAACACAGCTTGCTATATTCAGAACAGAGTGCCTGTAAGACCTCTTCTGGAAAAGACTCCTTATGAATTGTGGAGGAACAGAAAGCCTAACATTTCTTATTTTCATCCATTTGGATGTATTTGTTATATGCTTAATACTAAAGATAATCTGAACAAGTTTGATTCCAAAGAACAGAAGTGTTTCATGCTTGGTTATTCTGAACGCTCTAAAGGCTACAGAGTATTCAATACTGAAACACAGATTGTTGAAGAATCTATTCATGTTAGATTAGATGATAAGCTTGGCTCTGAAAAGCCAAAGCAGTTTGAAAGTTCTGCAGATAGAGAAGTGATTCTCACAGACTCTGAAGGATCAGAGGCAGAAAAGGCAAATATCAAAGAATCTGAAGCAACTCCAGATGCTACACCTTTGACTTCCCAACTAAACAACTTGCAAATTTCTGAAAGACCAACTGTCAGAGGATCTTCTTCCAGAATCAAATCTTCTCATCCAGAAGATGTGATAATTGGAAAGAAAGATGATCCAATAAGGACAAGATCATTTCTCAGAACTTCTGAATCTTCTTTATTTGGCTTAGTGTCAATAATAGAACCAACATCTGTAGATGAGGCTCTGGAAGATAATGAATGGATTATAGCTATGCAAGAATAGCTGAATCAATTCACCAGAAATGAAGTTTGGGATCTGGTTCCTAGACCTAAAGGATTCAATATTATTGGAACAAAATGGGTCTTCAGAAATAAGCTGAATGAAAAGGGAGAAGTAGAAAGGAATAAGGCAAGGCTGGTTGCTCAAGGATACAGTCAGCAAGAAGGTATTGATTACACTGAGACATATGCTCCAGTGGCAAGGTTAGAATCTATACGCCTTCTGATTTCTTTTGCTGCACAGAATAACATCACTCTGTATCAGATGGATGTTAAAAGTGCTTTTCTTAATGGTATTATAGAAGAAGAAGTATATGTCCATCAACCTCCTGGATTTGAAAGTGAAAACTTTCCAGATCATGTTTTTAAATTAAAGAAATCCCTTTATGGATTAAAACAAGCTCCCAGAGCTTGGTATGAGAGGTTGAGCAATTTCCTTCTGAAGAAAAATTTTATCAGAGGAAAAGTGGATACAACTTTATTCTGTAAAACTGTTAAGAAAGATCTGTTGATTTGTCAAATTTATGTAGATGACATTATTTTTGGATCAACAAATATTACGCTTGGAAAGGAGTTTGCTAAATGTATGCAGGAAGAGTTTGAAATGAGCATGATGGGAGAATTGAGATTCTTCTTGGGAATCCAAGTCAATCAGACTCCAGAATGCACCTACATACATCAAACCAAATATGTTAAAGAGCTTCTGAAGAAGTTCAACATGGTTGATAGCAAAATGGCAAAGACTCCAATGCATCCTACAAGCACTCTAGGTAAGGAAGAGGTAAGTAAGAAGGTAGATCAAAAACTCTACAGAGGTATGATAGGATCTCTTCTATACTTGACTGCTTCTAGACCAGATATTCTGTTTAGTGTCTGCTTATATGCTAGATTCCAATCAGATCCTAGAGAATCACACTTAACAGCTGTTAAGAGGATTCTAAGGTATCTGAAAGGTACTGCTAACATGGGTTTGTGTTACAGAAGATCTGATGAATTTTCATTAGTTGGATTCTGTGATGCTGACTATGCTGGAGACAGAGTTGAACGTAAAAGCACTTCTGGAAGCTGTCAGTTTCTTGGAAGTCATCTGATCTCATGGTACAGCAAGAAGCAACCTACCATAGCACTATCAACTACAGAGGCAGAATACATTGCTGCTGCTGGATGTTGTACTCAGATGCTCTGGATGAAGAGTCAATTAGAAGATTATCAAATCTATGAGAGTAATCTTTCTATCTTCTGTGATAATACTTCTGCTATATGCTTGTCAAAAAATCCAATCTTGCATTCTAAGGCAAAACATATAGAAATTAAACATCATTTCATCAGAGACTATGTTCAGAAGGGAATCATAAATTTAGCCTTTGTTGATACAGATCATCAATGGGCAGATATTTTTACAAAACCCCTTGCTGAAGATAGATTTAAGTTCATTCTGAAAAATATTTGTATGGATTTTTGTCCAGAGTAATATTTATCAGAAGCAATCTCTCAAATGCAAAATGTTTAATGATCTGAAGTATTTCTTCTGTTCATTTATTCTATTCTGATTATTATTTCTGATGTGAAAATCTGAACTGACCATCTTTAGAAGATCTGAACGTGGCTAACGTTTCATTTCTTGAGAGAATTCAGAACAGCATGCAAGCAAACACGTGTCCCACAAAATCTGAAGAGGTGGCGTGTGGACAACTGAAAAGACATTTGAGGTGAAATTTGAATAGTTAAATTCTTGATTTTCCCCCCAAATCTGTCAGAAGCATTTATTATTTGAAATGATTTTATTCTTTTCATTTAATGCTGCTCCAACGTGCTTTATTTCTGTCTCTTGGTGTGACTATGTGTTTAGTATAAATACTTGAAGTGTATTCACTTTCACACTTTTCACTCTCAGAATTTATATGCATTTTCATCTCTTGTTCTCTCTTCACAAAAACTCAAAACCTAAGTGTTCTAAAAAGCATTCTTCAATGGCGTCTTCTTCATCAACAACTGCTCAGTTTCAATCAACAATGGCTGCTGTGACTTTAGACAATCTAGGTGCTAATCCATACATTCCTCCACAAAGAACTCTTCTCACACCTGTTGAAAAGTTAGAAGTGTTGTGTGAATCCATGGTTGAATTTGACTCACTGGCTGAAAATGGGTTTGATTTTCGCTCCATTGTTAGAGCTCAAGGTTGGGTGAAATACTTTGATAGACTGTTTGGACCAGTTTACCCTTTGCTTGTTAAGGAATTCTGGATTCATGCATCTGTGTATCCAAAGTTTATTCTATCATCTGTGCTGGGAAAGGAGATCATAATCACAGAGGATCTTATTAGAAAACTGATTGGTTATGAAGAAACAGATGGTGTTTCACATCTGCCAGTTGGACGTGTTGATATGGATGAAGTCTATGAAGAGGTTATGACTGCTGGACAAGCCTCTAACAGATTCAAAGATCTGAAGCCAGATTACAAGATCTGGGCAAAGATCTTCATGGGATGCATTCATCACAGAAAATCAACAAATTCCCCAGATTATGTCAACAATGAGCAGATCTATTTTATGTACTGCCTCAGTCAGAGTAATAAGGTAGATCTTCCTTACTTATTGTTCATGCATCTGTGGAATCACATAAATGCATCCAGAGAATCTGTGAAGGAAAAGAACCAGAAGATCAGGAATTGGATACCTTTTGGAAGGTTGCTCTCAGATCTTCTCACTGAAAATGGTTTAGTGGCTGCTCTGTATGATGCTGGTGTAACAGAGGAACTAGAGTTCATTATGGGAAAGCCTCTGAACGCTAAGAGCCTTCTGAGACTCAAGATTGTAGATGAACTTACCACTGCTCCAAAGAAGTTAAACATGTCTGATCTGAATAAAAGGATTCCAGTATCAGATTTCCCTCTATTTTTTGCTGAAGAACCTAGACACATTGTTCTGATGTATATAGAGGAATGCAAAAGGGAAGGAGTGCCTGTTCCTGCAAATGTGTTTCAACTTGTCAAGCAACCCCTGCCAGATGCAGGAGAAGAAGAAGAAGAAGCAGAAGTTCCACTTCAGAGAAAAAGACCTCAACCTGCAGCAGAATCTGAACCTGTCCAGAAGAAGGCTAAGATTGCTGAGAATCCCAAGGATCTTCTGAAGAGAAAAGATTCTGGAGAAGCTGCATCTGCTAAGAGGATTAAACTCAAAGGTACTAAAGCTTCTGTCTCTTCCAAAAATGTTGTTATAAATGATTCTTCTATTAAGTCTGTTCCCAAACCCCCTGTCACTCAAACAACATCTGTTGCTGCCCCCAGTTCTGTATCACCTCAGAAACAACCCACTGCTCCTGTATCAAAACCACCTCAACCAAAACTACACATCAAACACTTCACTCCACGTCCATCACAATCTGTTCCACAACCATCAGAATCACAACCTAAAGAAAAACAACCAACAGTCCCACAACAACCAGAACCACAAACATCAGAACTACCACAAAATTCTGATAAACAAAAATCTGCACCACCACAAACAGAAAATCAACCAAAATCTTCTGATCTTCCAGAAAAACAAACCACAGAAGATCAACCACAAAACGAATCTGTCATTCCACCATCACCTATTCAATCTTCTGAACCTGTAGCAACTGTTACTTCTGAACCCACTCAAGTAACTTCTGCTCCTGTTTCATCTGAACCACCTACTCAACAACCTGATATTCCTTCTGAACCATCTCATATCCCTGAGACAGAAGTTCTTGATATCACTCCATTAAAAACAGTGTTTCAAGTTTCTTCTACCTCTTGTACACCTGAAACATCCTCAAATTCATCTGAATTAGAAATTCACCCTGACTTTCTGATTAATCCATCTGACAAATACCATGTTCATGACCCTGAACCTGAATCATCTGTACCTACCAAAACTACCATTCCAGAACCTATGCCTCCACCTGAACCTTCATCTGAGATGATTATTCCTACTTCTATTCCATCATCATCTGGAATCTCTTGTGCTCAAGTGTCCTCTCTGTATCATAATTTATCTTATGGTTTCAAACTTAAAGATTTTTATGATAGAGTTGAGCCCTCTGAACCCTTGACACCTCTGAGACCTAAACTTAAACCAACCCTTCCATCTGTGATCCTTTCATATATTAAATCTATGGAAAATGAAGGATCCTTAGCCACCATATCTGCTAAATCTGGTAAAGCTGTTGTTTCAGCTCTGCATCCTGCATCTGACAACACAGTTGCATCTGATAAACCATCAAACTCTGCTTTCGTACCATACTCTAATGCAGTCTTTGATGATGTTTACCCACACACCAGACCTCAACCAAATCTGCTTAATGCTTTAAACAGATCCCTTCCTCAGAAACCAGAAATTCCATTCTTCCCATATGTTCCCCCTCCTCTGATTTCCATTCCAAAATCATTGATACCACCAACTCCAAAGCCTAAACAGATGACTCTGGAAACCTTACTTAAACCTCCACCCAGACTTAATATTGAACATTTATTTCAAACGTTTTTGCAAGAATTACAGATGTCTTTAGGTACTGTTCAGCGAAGATGTTCTGAATCTATGGATGCAAATGAGACTGAAATCATCTGGAAAGGATTTCTGAATAGATTCAACACTGTGGCTTCTAATCTAAAGAACATCTGTTCTGATGATGCAAAGCTCAGAGCTGAAAGAACTCAATTCTGGATTGTAAACAAGACTGAACCTCTGTTGTGTTTGGATGCTCCACCTCCTCCTCCACCAGAACCAACTGCCACTACACTAACTATGACTCTGGTAGAACCCTCTTCAGGATCTCCAGAAAATATGGCAATTGATTCTGTTCAGGATACAGAACCTCCATCATCTGAAATCAAGACAGAAAATCCAGATTTGGCAAACAAGATTGCTGCTCTGGAAACTGGTCAATCTGAAATCAGATCTTGGATGGCGAAACAAGACAAGAAATCTGAGGACATGTCAGAATGGATGTCCAAACAAGATGAGAAGAATGAGACAATCACTAAGTTCATGTCAAAGCAAGAGCAATCACAATCTGAGATCACAGACCTATTGAAGATGCTTTTGTCTAAACACACTTAGATTTTTTTTTCTCATGTCTTTGCATCTGTCGTTTTTGCATCTGAATGTTTTGTTATATCTTCTGATGTACTTTTTGATCTGTTATAATTAATTGAATCAGACTGTTATTCTCCATTGAATTATCTGCTATTATTCCTTTTAATTGTCTTCATTAAAAGTTTTTTACTTTTTGCTTATGACAAAAAAGGGGGAGAAAATAAAGATCTGAACTATTTAATATAATTTCACTAGAATGAATCTTCAGACATATCTATTCTTTCTAATATCTTAATTGACTATTTCAGAACTTTTGATAAGAACACTCTATAAAAGAACCTCTGAGTTTCTCAGATCATTTATCCTTTATCAAAATCTGAATCTTATATCTGCAAGATATTCTGACCATTGATTATTACAAGACAAACAAGATCTGACTCTGAAGATTACTCAAGATAAAAAGGGAAGTTTCTATTCCTTTTTCATATTTAACTCAGGGGGAGATTCATCATCTCAGGGGGAGTTATAATTCTTTAAGTTCAATTAAATAAAATTTCTGATACTTTTTGTCATCATCAAAAAGGGGGAGATTGTTAGAACACAGATTGGTTCTTAATAATTACTCTTTGTTTTGATGATAACTGTTAGGAAATTTATATTTAAGAATTATATACTCTAAAATTTGTTTGAGAGTTGTACTGCAGATTAAAATTATATTAAATCTCTAGAAGCAAATCTGCCTTGAATACAAGAAGTTATTCTGACTCTGAAGCGCCAGATGCATCTCACAGAAGAATCTGCTTGCTCCTTACAGAAGATCCTGAGCGTAGTCTCCAGAAGGATCTGAAGAAAGAAGCTCCAGAACATTCTGAGTCAGAAGCATCTGAAGATACTCAGAAGCATCTGAAGATAATCAGAAGCATCTGAAGCTGAAGCATCAGATGTATAGAAGAATATTGATTGAAGAGTTTCTCAAAGCATTGATCTACAGAAGTTTCTGAAAGTACCTACGCTGCCAAGTACTGAAGTTCTGTGTCAAGATGCTCTGATGATCAACACGCTAGAAGCACACAAGCTGCAGAAGACTCTGATACAGCATAGTTCTGAAACTCATCAGAAGACTCTGATCCATTCAGACTCTGAAGAACTTGCTGAAACTGAAGAAGTGTTTTCAAGAATGTATCCGTTGGAATCATTCAACGTCTCTTTCCTTATTTGTGCTAGACACACTTACACAGACAAAAAGGATTTATCTGTGCCATCTATTTCAAGGAAAGGTCAGTACATGTGAAGACAAAAAGGCTCAGACCTTTTGGACTCTCTTTTCAACGTGGATAATTCAGTTGCCTATAAAAGGAGTCTCTCACTTCATTCTTCAGTGCTACACACTTGCTGAAAAGAAATCACATATTCTATAAGCTCTCATTCTTATTCTTCATAGAATCTTTGTACTTAAAACTTAAGAGAAAAATCACTGTTGTGATTATAGCTTTATAGAAGCATTAAAAACTCTTGTATTTAATTTACATTGTTTGTAAAGGATTTTCCTTAAGAGGATTTAGTGTGAATCAGTAGCTCTTGAGAAGACTAAGAACTGTAGTTCTTAGGTGATACTATTGTAATCAATTTGATTTAATAGTGGATTAAGACCTTGTTGAGAAAGGCAAATCACTCTGGAAGGGTGGACTGGAGTAGTTGTTTAACGAACCAGGATAAAAATAACTGTGTGATTAATTTCAAGTATTAATTTTCCATACTTATTCAACCCCCCCCCCCCCCCCCCCCCCCCCCTTCTAAGTAATATCTCACCTTCAAGCACAACTTCTCCCCCACTTGTTTCATTCCCACTTCTGCAGAGGAAGGTTAGGCAACAAACATGTACCGACAGTGTTTTCACACACATGTCGCATACCAAAGAACAAACAACATTAGACAACTTGTCTAGACGGACCGACCTGCTCTGATACCACTAATGTAACACCCTTATTCTACCCCACAGATATTACAGCAAAATAACACGGATTTCAGAGTAAAATATTAACTTTCTTAAAAAGTCACAAAGGGCGTACATTTCTCAATGTCAACAAAATTGATCAATACTCCGTAACACACGGGTTTTCTCAAAATACATCAAAACATCATATACAGCGGAACTCAAAACATAAATCAATGGTTTCCTCATAAGGGAACATCAGTAAAATAACCCAATGATATACAATCAGTTCAAAGAACCCAACTGTCGCTACTGCGAAAATCGGCGCCGGCTGAACAGAAGAGTCGCCACCGTGCGGTATTTATCCCAACAGAGGAAAATGAAATGCTCAGAGTAAACCTACCGCAAAGACGGGAAAGGAATGATCATCGCAACCAAATCCTGGATTCGGGAGTCGGTTACGCAAGGGGAAGGTATTAGCACCCCTCACGTCCGTCGTACTCGACGGGATCCACGCTCGTTTTCTGGTACGGATTGTTATTCTATCTATTCTAAAGGTCAAGGGTTAAAAGAAAATAAAATGACTCGGCAAAGTATCGCACTTTATGCCTACGTATTCCCGTCTGGAACGAGAAATCAGAGTCAACGTAGTTCGCCTACCTACTGGAAAGGAGGGGAAGGTTGCTCGCTAGGATATCGCATCCTATGCCTACGTACTTTCATACAACATGAAAGATCAAAGCAAACGTAGTTCGGGCCACGTATGACACAAGTCTGTCTTGATTGTTTTTATCTCCTTCTGAAAAAGGGTTTTTCTGATTACTGGTCCAAGCGGACAAAAATGACATTTTGATGAGTTCACATTCTTTTACGGAAGAAGTGTCTTTTATTGTGTTTGAAAGATTTATTGTGTTTTTCTGTTTGTTTTGAGAAAGAAGAGACAGGACTCTAACCTATGGATGAAAAGGGAATCAAACTAACCTAATGTTATCATGCATGGGTTAGGACCTAATGTCTATCATGCTCCTCTCTTGCGCAGAGAGAAACAGAGATCCTAAGGGATAAACGGAAACAGAAACAATAGCATATATACAATAAAGCAGTAAAATGCATGGATGCAGCAATACCAGCGAGGCAAGGGAGTCCCACTCAACCTCGAACCTAGAAAACAACAGGCAAAAGCGAACAAAATTCGCTTTCAACCTAACAAGATCAATTAGCAAGCAATACAGTCAGGGAAATTCAAACAATACATCAAAAATTATAAACAACAAAAATAAACAGCAAACAACAATCTTCATCAACATCTGTCTTCAAGTCATCTTCAACCATCTACAAGCTTCAAGCAAGCATCAGTCTTCATCTCCACAGCCTTCAAGCAAGGTCTCTATCTTCAATCTCTCAGGGCTTTTCTTCAAGTCTCACTCTCCAAGATGAGTAGCAGTCAACAAGATGAATTGGATGTTAAGCAGTCAATTGCCTACCAAGGGTGGCCTACTGACTGTTAACATGATACAGACAGTTTTCTCTCAAAAGTTCTATCTTTTAAATACATTCACTAATCCTTCCAAAGGAAGGAGATGGGTATTTAAAAGAGACTTTGAATCACAGAGAAAGAATGGAGGCAAACAAGACCTTCCATGTTTGTGAATCAAGTTCCTATTCTAGAGCTCTACCTAGCTCCTAGATCCTATAACCTTCAACAGCTGCCAGCAAGATATACTCTTCATCAACTCTGGAAATTGATCTTCATTCCTTGTGTCTTCAATGGCTTCATCAGCAAAGTCTTCAGCTCAAACCCAAACCCCAAGCAGGCCCAATACCCCACACAGTCAAACAAATAACCCTAGAGAGGGCACCCCATACAATCAATCAATTACAGAAATATGCTAAAAATATTAATACAATGGGAAAAATTCTACTATTTATTCTAAGGGATCTATTATGCTTACCCTCAATACCCCTATAGTCCCAGGTCCTAATTCAGTCTAAAAACCCAAAAGAAAATTATTTTGGTTACACCTATGTTATATTCACAATCCTAATTGACTATCCTAATAGTTTCTAACTAAACTACCTAAAATAAATCCTAAAAAAATAGTATAAAAATCAGGGGGGCACCTAATATCCATATCTAGTTGTACCAAAACAGAATGGGGTGAAAATCCTAAAGGAAGCTCCTAAACTAAATTCAACAAATAGTAGCATAAACCAAAAGAATTAAAAAAAACTATTAAATGTAAAAATATGCAAAAAAAAATATGAAAATGAAATAAAATGACAATTTTATGCTTTTATATTTTTCTAGACAAAAAATGGAAAATGGAAAAAAAAGTCTCATTAAAAAATATGCATTTTTCAATTTTATATGAATTTTTAAAGTTTGAAAAAATTTGGAGGAAGTTTAATATGAGAATTGATGATAGGGTGTAGAATAGAAATAAAATCCATTTGATAATGATTTGGGTCCCAGCAGGTGGGGTGCGCCTAGCAGCAGGCACTTGGGCCCAGCGAAACAAAAAAAACATTAAAAGAAAAAAATAGAAACGGTGCATATAGCAGAAATTATAGTATAAAACCAATTGGGCTTGGAATGGAGGTGGGAAAAGTAACGCGATGAAGCCCACGATGGTTCACTTATCCAAAACGTTGCGTTTTGGCTGCAGCCTCCCTCCATTATTTCGTGTTTTTGATCCCAGCCGTCCGATGGGCTCCTTGGTCAACTAGTCTCGCGCGAATCCAACGGTACTCACTTCATCTTCAACCTTTGGCCATTAGGGTTTCAAACTCCATGAAAAAAACTTCCCATGCATGAATCTTCTTCACCTTTGTTCTCTCTCATTACTCCACCATTTAACACGATTCAAGAACCAAATTTGCTCTATTTTTTATGTAGAATCCAACTGTGGCAATGGTTTGTATTAACACTCTCTCTATCATGCTAACCGAACAGTACAACTCCATGGATCCAAACTTTCTTCAGTTTTTGACCATCACAAAACTCAACAATCTTTATATATAATTAATCCCTATGCCATGCTGATTAAAACCAACCAAAATTCGTGCATTATCATCCATTAAATAGTGTGTTCTACCTCCATCAAGAATCAACCTCCATTAATGAAACCTCACTAATTGGTCTTAAACTCATCCAATTGAATCACCTAATGGTCTCTAATAGTTTCACAACAAGAACTAACCCTAGCCATGCCTAAATCAAAGTGTGGGAAAGATTTTGCATACCTTGACCCTTGCAATGGTAGGTGTTGAAAAGCTTCGAACCAGGCCTTGTAGATCTTCAATAATGGTCCCTAGGTGATGAATAATACTTTGCTTGCACAAGATTTGATGGAGATGACTTGTATCTTCAGATCCAATCCCTTTTGCTCTTTTGCAACTTCACTTGAAAAGCTCCAATTCTTCAACAATGGGGGCTCACTCTAGCATGAACATGTTCAGGGAGGTTTGTAGTGATGATTTGTGGAAAAAAATGGAAGGGTAATGAAGAGAAAAATGAAGCTTCAATTCAATTTGCAAATGGAGAATTTTTGGTTCAAACTCTTTTCTCTACCACCATTAACATCAACAATCACCAACTCTCACCAATGGAGAGTGAAATCAATATATAGACTGATTTAGAAGGGTCTAGAATCATCTAGATCACTCTAGTAGAAACTTAAACTTTCATGAAATGATATTTTGCATTTCCATTCTCACCACATGAGATATCATGACAAAATCCTTACAACTTGAGTAATTCACTTGATTTTATCCTTAAGTGGTATTTTGGACAAGATACAAAGCTTAAACACCTTGTTTATGAAGCTTTTCTTTGTTTTGACTTGGTATCCCATTATGCAAGTAACCAAATTACATAGCAACCCCAAGATTTAAGCCTCAAATCAAAATTGTGGCTGAACCATTTTTCTTAAAATGTCCTTGGGAGTCAAAATGACCTATCATATGCCATGGTTTGGATTTGGAACTTGGATTTTAGGATTTTCCATTTCACTTGAATTAACTTATACCTCATTTTTAGGCCATTTTTATCACTTTTTGCTATGAGCCTTTCCAACATCTGATGACCAACCTAATAGCCTTAAAACATCATTCTAAGCAACTTTGATGTTGAAGGTTTTTTCATTTTAAGCTTGGAAGTAGGAGATATGGCCATATGCTTGAAATGACCTATAATTTCCAAATGACCAAAATGCCCTTTGCTTGCCAAAGTCATAAGTAGAGTTCCACAAATCAGATGAAGGTATACTATACCTTTCTAGAAAGCTAAGATCATGAGGAACAACTTTCATGTTGACTAGAAATCTATTTGAAAGCTCCCTGAGGGGTAAACGTTGCTTGGAAGTCAAGTAACTTTCACAGACAAATTTCAGATGCCTCTAATGACCTGTAACTTGCAAGAACCATAACTTGAGTTATATAAATCTCCTTGATGCCTTCCACCACTAAAATTAAAGGTCTTGAGATACTCTACAAGTTTCATGTTGGCCAAGGATCCATTTGAGACTTGCATTTTGAATTATCTTGCTGGGAAGTTTGCCCTAAATCAGGGGATTTTACACAGAAACCCTAATTTAGAAACTTCTCTTCTTCTTGATTTCTCTTGATTTCTTCTTGGCACAACACCACATCCATATCTACATGTCAAATGAGGCATACCACATCTTTCAAACAGGCCTTGATGCCCTTCAATCAAGCATTTGACCTAGGGTTGACCCAGGGTTGACCCAGATGAAACCCTAGTTGACTGTCTTCAACTGCAGCTCTTGTAATCACATCAATGACTTGTCTCACTTTCAAAATTACCCTCTAGGTTTTCCATGATGTCTATATACCCTCCATGGCCTCAATTCATGACTCACAACTTCTTTAATGATCTTCAAATACCCTCAAGATAGGAGATAGATCCACTGCTTGGTCCACTAACTGCTCATATGATGACTTGGATAGGTTGAATTTGGATAAGAATCACTTGATATGCCCATAGAGATAAGAATTGCATTTGGTCCCTTGTTGGAGGCTGGCTATGCTATGCTATGCAAATGATTAGACTATGTACATGACTTTATATGCAAATGCTAATGCAATTGAAACATAAACCAAGTGAAATAAGTTGAGCAAATTTTAGGATGCAACAGCTGCCCCTATTCAAACGACTTGGACCCGACTGGGTGAAGAGCGAACGACCTTCAAACATTCGAGGTACGAGACGGTTGAATACTAAAAACCCGGAAATTTTCCAACTGCAAAAATAAACTGCACCACTGTTTGGGGAACATTATCTACAAATCTGATTTCAAACCATCTTGTCAATACAGGAATAAACTCATTGACTTCACTGGGAGAAGTACTTCTGTCAACAAAACCTGACCCTGCCACTGATACAGGAAAATAACACCGTCATCACTACGGGAAATACTCTGCCACCTCTGCGGGAAAATAACTCCGCCACCATTGCGGGAAAATTTTGTCATTATTACGGGAAAATGACTCCGCCACCATTGCGGGTACGTACTCTGCCAAATACGGGAAAATAACTCCGCCTTTGCTACGGGAAATAATTCTGCCAAATACAGGAAAATAACTCCGCCTTTGCTACGGGTACACACTCTGCCAAATACAGGAAAATAACTCCGCCTCTGCTACGGGAAATACTCTGCCAAATACAGGAAAATAACTCCGCCTTTGCTACGGGTAATACTCTGTCAAATAAAGGAAAATAACTCCGCCTTTGCTACGGGTAATACTCTGCCAAATACAGGAAAATAACTCCGCCTTTGCTACGGATAATACTCTGCCAAATACAGGAAAATAACTCCGCCTTTGCTACGGGTAATACTCTGCCAAATACAGGAAAATAACTCCGCCTTTGCTACGGGTAATACTCTGTCAAATACAGGAAACTAACTCCACCTTTGCTACGGGTAATAGTCTGCCAAATACAGGAAAATAACTCCGCCTTTGCTACGGGTAATACTCTGCCAAATACAGGAAAATAACTCCTCCTTTGCTACGGGTAATACTCTGTCAAATACAGGAAAATAACTCCGCCTTTGCTACGGGTGATACTCTGTCGAATACAGGAAACTAACTCCGCCTTTGCTACGGGTAATACTCTGTCGAATACAGGAAAATAACTCCGCCTTTGCTACGGGTGATACTCTGTCGAATACAGGAAAATAACTCCGCCTTTGCTACGGGTGATACTCTGTCACATACAGGAAAATATCTCCGCCTCTGCTACGGGTAATACTCTGTCAAATACAGGAAAATAACTCCGCCTTTGCTATGGGTGATACTCTGTCAAATACAGGAAAATAACTCCGCCTTTGCTACGGGTAATACTCCGCCATCGCTACGGGTAAATACTCTGGTACAGCTTTTCTGCCTATCTTTGCAGCAGCTAGCTCCATCAATCACATGGGTAACACAATAAGAGTCTAGTCTTCCAATTTTCAGTGCTGACATGGCAGCAAATCTGAGAAGGACTCTACTGGGGATTTTCTGAATCCACACTGCCAGACGCCTATTTTATCATATGCGGCAACTTCCAAAAATCGATTCACGAAATCTTTTGATGCTGTCACAACAACAACCTTGAAGAAATACTCCGCGGGAGGGGTAAGAGAAACTTAATCAAGCAACTCTGTGGGGAACAATGCCACAGCCGACATTATCATTACATCTCACGTCGAGATCCTGAATGTTTGACAATTAATTCGAGCAAGAGCTCTCTCCACCTGTAAGGGAAACAATACTTGAAAACAAACGGTTAACCAACCTGGTTTATGTTTCAAAATGCATATGTTTGACAATGGCGTAATGCTCCATTCGATATGGAAATGCTACGCGTTTTTTATTTGGGTGGATGCAAATATGACACTATATGCCAATGCAGATGCAAGCTCGGACTGCTGGGATAGCTCTAACCGCTTCAGCAAAATAAATGCTGAAGACAACACCGACTCCGCTGGGGATAACCAGGTGTCACGGAATTATTCCAGCAAAATAAATGCTGGAAGAATGAAACCTGCTTCGCTGAGGAATAACTGAATGCGCCAATCATGATTGGACTTCTGCTGGAGAGTGAACGGGTATCACACGGTATTCTGACAAAATAAATGCTAGGACACACAGCCAACTCTTCCGGGGAGAGTCTTAATCTTCGAGTTCCACTGGGAGGAAAGAAATCACTTGCTGGAAAGGAGAGAACTCGGCTGAGGACGAAACGACTCTCTTGGGGAAAATCAGCTGACTCCGTTGGGGAGAGAATAAATGACCCTACTGGGAAGGGTAGACTGTCTGGGTACAGCTCACAAGTTGGAAATATTAATCTCCTGAGGTTAAACCACTCTGCTCGGGGTGGGAGATCCTTCTGGGGGGACACCATACTGTCTGAATACAGCCTTCGATCTGGGAATCGTCAGTTCTGCTGAGGGTAAACGACTTTGCTGGAGAATGTCCTTTGGATAAACTACGACTAGCTAGGGAATTTGATCCTTCTTTAGTAAGGGACATTGTCATCTCAGAAGCGCAACCTGCATGGGGATTCACTTCACATAACGATCAAGTATTTTCGTTACGAGCTTCTGGTTAGGACTCTTCGATCTCTGTACTCTGACGGTTAGATCTGAACTGTTTCTGTACGTCAAACCCCAAAAGAATGTCCCAATAACATCTTTTGTTTTTAGGGTGTTCTGCCCCGGTCTTGTGATAATCTTTTGCCCCTGATTGACTGATTCGTGGAGCAGCGCCCATAGCCGCGAGAGATTTGCCAAATCTCGACCTAATTGCCCCAGATGAACTGATTCTCGAATGTACGACTTTACTGGGGTTAATCGATATAGCTTGCCCCAGTTCACGAAACATTTGGGCATTCTGCATTTTATCCTGATCAGACCTTCCACTGTAGGGATCTTTCTTGTCGGCATGCGTTTACTCGCAAGTAACACAAGTTGTTCTGCATAAAAGATATATTAAACGCAATGTATATGACAGTTTCAACATCCAAGTCTGTTCACCGGAAAAAAATTTTTGCGACATATAATGAATCAATTATCAAAATGTCAATATGAAAGCTGGTAAGAGGAACCCTTTTAGGAGTCAGTTTCGATGCGATCTTTACCGACGTATGCTCTTGACCAAAACCTGTTTCAATTAGGACTTTTTCGGGTTGTAACGTGGTCAGGTTCATGGTTAACAAGGAAAGACACAGGCTCAAAGTTTATTCTGACCCACCCATTCTCCATGATATTCTCCAATCCAATGTTCAGCTAATCTGACACAAGCACTCATCTTTCACAGGTTGATTAGTAGGAATGATGGTCCAGGATACCACACCTTTTTTGGAGTGACAGTCACTTACTTTTTCGTCTTTGGGTGCCTAGAGTCACACGACTCTGTTCTTTTCGAGGATTTTTCTTTGGGTAGTCCTTTTCGTCTTTTGCTTTTTCGTTCCCTAAATTTTGCCTGGACTGACTCTTTTGAGTATCTTTCGCTTTCGAAGTCCAGCGGGATGCCCTAATTTTTGCCTAAGTCGCTTTTTCTCAAGATTCGACTTAGCGGGCTTTCGGCTTTCAATTTTCTTTTTTTTTTCTTTTGCACAAGTCGTGTGGCACTGGTTGTCTGACTTTTTATGGACTAACGTGACTGTTTCACTCTTGGGTTGGCGAACCTTAACCATTGTGGTTTTTTAGGCACGACCCATATGGGTGTGATTTATCCTCGAACGGACACTCCTTTCGCGATTTGAACGCTTGGCCAAACTAACTGACGCCTACCCTGCCCCGGTTTAAGATTTAGGGTTTTTCATTTTCAAAAGGAAACTCCTACTACTGGCTCAAAGGGGTTAACAAGGTATTATCTTCCTTATATCTCCGGTGTTTATGGATTGAAACAATGCCTGTACATCGTCAACAGGTTTTTTATTCAAAAGCCTACAATCGGAAGATTATTCGTCATCTGTTTTCGTCATCCTCCCCGGATTCCTGCTAAAACAAGCATTAAGCATTAAAGAAAGCAAAGAGTGAACACGACTGGATTAATTCAAAACATGCATATTTATTTCATTTATAAATATCAATTGAAAAAACAACAAGTTTTACAAGAGAAATTTGCAATTAAACAGAAAAGAAACTACAAATGCGAAGACATGAACAAGATAACATGAAAAAATGTCGGTGTCTCAGAACCGGGCTTCCTGCACTTTGACTTATTGGCGAGTCAACCATCCTCAGAAAATATTATCAGGGGTAGTCCCCTGCTGTCTCGACCTTCTTTCAACGGCCCGATCAAACCTGGGAAACTTTTTCATCACCCCGACTTTCGCTTGTCTATGGCCTTGCACCACCTTGGGGACCCTATCAGAGAAGTTGATAACCCTGCTGTCAATTAAATCTTGGACGTTATGCTTGAACGCGTGGCAACCCTCAATATCATATCTGGGTGCCCCAGAATGGAACTCACAATGCCTGCTGGCGTCGAAACCACACGGAAGTGCGCCCTTTGGTGGGGCTGACGTTCTCTTTTCAATAAGGTTCAAACCTAACAAGGTCTGAAAGAGTTCTGCATACGTTGATGGAGGTGCCTCCAATACCCTCTTTGGTCTCTTTCCCCGAATTCTTTGTTGAGCCGGATACTGGCATCTCGTATGCTGCTGGCTTTGCTCGGACGGTTCCTTAGGCTCACGCGCTATCATCCTTAAATTCAACCCTGGCATCGACAACTGTTGTGGACATGGGGATTTAGCTTCCAGTGGCTCTGGGATATACCTCGATTCGTCTGCAACCTCTGGCGGAGAAATGGGAATATCAGTCCCTGAAACTTTTATACCCCCCGGTACAAACTCAATTGTTTTCTCATCCAGCAAATCTTGAATCTTATGCTTAAAAGCTTTGCAGTTTGCAATGTTATGCCCCGGTGCGCCGGAGTGGAAGGCACAATAGGCGTTCAGGTCATAGTCTGGTGGCGGCTGCCCAGTCAGTGGAACCAAAATGCGGGGCTCAACCAGTTGAAGTTGGAACAAGAGTTGCACCAGCTGATCATAATCCACTGGGATCTCATCAAATACTCTGTTAGAAAACCTCATCCTCTTACCACACCTCCTTGAGTTATCCTGAAAAATCAATTGCGACTGCTGACGAGGAGAATCCTGAGCTTCAAACTGTGAAGAGGGTCTCTTAAGCCTATCCTGCGTGGGTAATGGTTCTTCAGACCCCTGAGGAGCAAATAAGCCAGCCGCGTCTTCAGACATTTTCCATCCTTCTCTTCTGAGTACGTTCCTCAATATTTCAGCCATCAATCCTACTTGGGCCTTCAATCGGCAGTTCTCTTCTTCTAGTGTCTCTTGATTCGAGCGCAACACTTGCATATCTTTCGTGAACTGCCCCAGCTGGCCTTGAACATCAATTAATTCCGCTTGAACCTGCTCGATATCTATCCCCACAAGTTGGCATCTGAGGCTTGGGAGAAAACCTTGATTTCCTTGCTGAGCAAAATCGGCAACACTATCATTAGCCCGTGCAATCAGAGGTTGCACCATATTCTGCAACTGTTCCTGACCCTTGGCCATGGCTTCCATTGCCTGTATGAACTGCGTCATGTTGTTGCGCATCTCTTGCATCTCAATCTGATCCTGACCCATGACTTTCTTACTGCTGTTTCTGGTTGAATGTCAGGGAATTCTTCGGTCGCTAATCTTGGAAGACCTGGAAGATGCAGGAGATGAGGTACAGATCCAATAGTTACTGGTGAATGCAATATGTATGTGTATGCAATGCAATATGTGTCTGTGCATTAGGGAATATCATTCCCTGATTCTAGTGCGAATGTGTCAGTGTGGTGACAGTGATAGCAATACGAAGTTCGGAGCCGAATCATAGAAAACACCTCATATATTACAGAGAAATCCATTAAGCCAAGAATACAATATCAATGAATGTACAATAAGAAGGCATGACCTCAACCAACAATCCTGGTGATGGTCAGCGCTATGCAAATAAAGCATACACCTTAATACATGAAATGGTCAAGTGCTCCCATAGGCCTGATACTCTTCTAATAACCTCTTAGTCTCTAGATGACTTGGTCGGGAAAGCAGACCCTCAACAAGTAGATCTCTTCGCTTGAGAACACGTCGTAAATCACCAGCAGATTCCTCCCATGCCCCTTCTCCGAAGCGATCCTCTAGCTTCCGTTTCTGAGACACAACCTCTTTCTTGCTTTCGATGGCCTTGTTCAATGCGTTCTGAAGACTATATCTTGCCATTACTTCCTCTTCATACTTTTTGGTGCTAGCCTTTAACTGTTCTTCGAGTTCAGAAATTTGTTGCTTCAATTTGTCTTCCCTCTTTTTGTTGTTGGTTAGCGTAGCATTCCACGTTTTGTTACAAGAAGAGATTTCCCGGTGGGCAGCATCGAGTGCTTTCTTTTTGGACTCCAACATATCATGGGAGCTTCTGAATTCTTTCCCCAGTCGTTCACGCTTCCTTTTCTCTTCAGTCAATTCAGCACCTAGCCTGTTTACTAATTCAATCTGTTGTTGAAAAGAATGCACGACCTTGTTCTTCTCACTACGCATCTGGGCCAGTTCCTTTTCTAACTCTTCATTGATCTTCATCAAGGCTTCCTTCTCTTTTACAACTCGCTCGTAGACCTCCATAGCAACGGTGGTTGGCTCCTCCACTGGAATATGAACATGAACCGGTGCAGCTGGAAATGGCATCAGCAACTGTTTCGCCCTCTCTTGGATCCAAACTTTGTATGGTACATAAGCCTGACAATCATTCTTCCCCAACAGTGGCTTCCCTCGTCTGTTGATACGCATCCAAGCGTGCTGAAGCTTGGCTAGTAACTCTCCATTCAAATCACCGGTGAAGTACAGAGATTCCTGTACTTCTTCCTCCCTAGGTGGGTTCTTCAATGCGTATCCAAACTGGCGAACAAACATAGATGGGTTATAATTGATGCACCCTTTTCTTCCTATCAAAGGAACATTAGGATATCCGGCGCAGCCGAAAATAAGCTCAGACCCCAGCAAGTCTCGGTCAAACCACTCAATGTCTTCAGAAGATAGCCTCATCAGGCGCTCTGGCCAGTCAGTTGTAGTTGCACTATCTACAAAATGTCCCTTCAGGGGGAGATGGCTCTTAAACCACATGTTCAACAGCGGCTCACAACAGTAAACAGTCTTTCCCCTTCTATTTTCATTTTTGTAGTGCAATGAATGATAGAGATCTCCGATCAAAGTGGGTACCGGGTTGCCAGTAGCAAACAGATGAAAGGCGTCCAAGTCCACAAAATTTGGTAAATTGGGAAACAACACTATTCTGTAGATGCACAGAGCCAAGATAGAATTAAAGACTATCCAGCACCCGCTCTTGGCGTATTCTTGAGCTTTGCCAACCAGAAAATCGAGGGAGAAACCTGGAACCCCGAGCCAAGAAGTCACTAATAGTTCAGAAGCGTTCATGTGTAAGGCCTTTGCTAAGTCCTCCAGCTGGGGCTTAGCGTCACGATGGATGAAAGGAACCTTATTTTGCACCGGTAGCTCGATAAACTCTGCATACTCTTCCATGGTAGGCCCCAAAATAAAGTCAGCAAATGTGAAACATCTCAAGGCAGGGTCATAGAATTGCATCAGTGTATACAGCCCATTCATCTCAACAGCAGTTGGCTTGCAGACCAGTCTCAACAGTCTTCCATAACTCATCCTGAAACCTCTCCTAACCTCCTCATCAGCAAGGGACATCAGACCAAGTAGGGGAGTAATGTCAGGTGTAGGTAACTTGTACGCAACTGTCTTTCTCAAACCAACCATGATCAATAAGCAGAAGTCCGGACACTAGAATCAGGGAATATGCAAATGCACCTGCAGCACAGACACCCGTTAATGAAATGCACATGGTAATGGTTATGCGAACAATGCAATGCAAATAGATGCAACAGGGACCAAATGCCGTGGCTGAGAAGCCTGAACCAAATCATAAGTCTCAGATAGACCCTCCAGAATTCCTCAAACCCTAGTCTTAGACAGACCCAATATGAAGCTTCAACTCTGGTCTCTGATAGACCCCATAACATAACTCCAACTGGTCTCTGATAGACCCCTCAACTGTCCATAAATACCCTGAATCTCAAATCAAGAAACAAACCGGTATCTGAAGGTCTAGTTACCTGCATAGCCCCAAACCCTCTCACAGGTAGGTGTCCTAGTAACTGACAATGGTATGGCATCCTATGCGGTCGTCGGCGTCACAGACTTTCAGGGTTGATGATACGATTCCCAGAAGGAGTGGCATCATCAAATCCTGAAGAGGCCTCACTTAGCCAACTTCCAAATGATCGGTCCCCAGAGTCGACAATTCAACTAACCAACAACCCCTTCGACCCAAAGGGTAGAAAAAGAAGCCAACCAGAAGAACCTCGTCCGAGTGTGGATTTTGCGGGACACTAATGCAAGCAAAGCCGGCACGCGCCCACTACTTTCCACTCTAATTCTAAGTGCACTCAAGCCCAGGTCCGGCTTATCTCTCAATCATAGAACACCCGTCACAACCCCAATACAGCAATAATAACCATAATATAATGCTGAAAGTAAATGACAGAAAAAAATAAATCCATACAAAATCCTCGACGGGAAAACAAGCGTTAGGATTGAATCGCTTAAGGGACGTTGGATCCCAAATGCATAAGGAACTATCACAGTCCTTAGCAGCCAGGAGACGTTGGATCCCCAGCAGAGTCGCCAGCTGTCGCTACTGCGAAAATCGGCGCCGGCTGAACAGAAGAGTCGCCACCGTGCGTTATTTATCCCAACAGAGGGAAAGGAAACGCTCAGAGTAAACCTACCGCAAAGACGGGAAAGGAATGGTCATCGCAACCAAATCCTGGATTCGGGAGTCGGTTACGCAAGGGGAAGGTATTAGCACCCCTCACGTCCGTCGTACTCGACGGGATCCACGCTCGTTTTCTGGTACGGATTGTTATTCTATCTATTCTAAAGGTCAAGGGTTAAAAGAAAATAAAATGACACGGCAAAGTATCGCACTTTATGCCTACGTATTCCCGTCTGAAACGAGAAATCAGAGTCAACGTAGTTCGCCTACCTACTGGAAAGGAGGGGAAGGTTGCTCGCTAGGATATCGCATCCTATGCCTACGTACTTTCATACAACATGAAAGATCAGAGCAAACGTAGTTCGGGCCACGTATGACACAAGTCTGTCTTGATTGTTTTTATCTCCTTCTGAAAAAGGGTTTTTCTAATTACTGGTCCAAGCGGACAAAAATGACATTTTGATGAGTTCACATTCTTTTACGGAAGAAGTGTCTTTTATTGTGTTTGAAAGATTTATTGTGTTTTTCTGTTTGTTTTGAGAAAGAAGAGACAGGACTCTAACCTATGGATGAAAAGGGAATCAAACTAACCTAATGTTATCATGCATGGGTTAGGACCTAATGTCTATCATGCTCCTCTCTTGCGCAGAGAGAAACAGAGATCCTAAGGGATAAACGGAAACAGAAACAATAGCATATATACAATAAAGCAGTAAAATGCATGGATGCAGCAATACCAGCGAGGCAAGGGAGTCCCACTCAACCTCAAACCTAGAAAACAACAGGCAAAAGCGAACAAAATTCGCTTTCAACCTAACAAGATCAATTAGCAAGCAATACAGTCAGGGAAATTCAAACAATACATCAAAAATTATAAACAACAAAAATAAACAGCAAACAACAATCTTCATCAACATCTGTCTTCAAGTCATCTTCAACCATCTACAAGCTTCAAGCAAGCATCAGTCTTCATCTCCACAGCCTTCAAGCAAGGTCTCTATCTTCAATCTCTCAGGGCTTTTCTTCAAGTCTCACTCTCCAAGATGAGTAGCAGTCAACAAGATGAATTGGATGTTAAGCAGTCAATTGCCTACCAAGGGTGGCCTACTGACTGTTAACATGATACAGACAGTTTTCTCTCAAAAGTTCTATCTTTTAAATACATTCACTAATCCTTCCAAAGGAAGGAGGTGGGTATTTAAAAGAGACTTTGAATCACAAAGAAAGAATGGAGGCAAACAAGACCTTCCATGTTTGTGAATCAAGTTCCTATTCTAGAGCTCTACCTAGCTCCTAGATCCTATAACCTTCAACAGCTGCCAGCAAGATATACTCTTCATCAACTCTGGAAATTGATCTTCATTCCTTGTGTCTTCAATGGCTTCATCAGCAAAGTCTTCAGCTCAAACCCAAACCCCAAGCAGGCCCAATACCCCACACAGTCAAACAAATAACCCTAGAGAGGGCACCCCATACAATCAATCAATTACAGAAATATGCTAAAAATATTAATACAATGGGAAAAATTCTACTATTTATTCTAAGGGATCTATTATGCTTACCCTCAATACCCCTATAGTCCCAGGTCCTAATTCAGTCTAAAAACCCAAAAGAAAATTATTTTGGTTACACCTATGTTATATTCACAATCCTAATTGACTATCCTAATAGTTTCTAACTAAACTACCTAAAATAAATCCTAAAAAAAATAGTATAAAAATCAGGGGGGCACCTAATATCCATATCTAGTTGTACTAAAAAGAATGGGGTGAAAATCCTAAAGGAAGCTCCTAAACTAAATTCAACAAATAGTAGCATAAACCAAAAGAATTAAAAAAAAAGCTATTAAATGTAAAAATATGCAAAAAATATGAAAATGAAATAAAATGACAATTTTATGCTTTTATATTTTTTTAGACAAAAAATGGAAAATGGGAAAAAAAGTCTCATTAAAAAATATGCATTTTTCAATTTTATATGAATTTTTAAAGTTTGAAAAAATTTGGAGGAAGTTTAATATGAGAATTGATGATAGGGTGTAGAATAGAAATAAAATCTATTTGATAATGATTTGGGCCCCAGCAGGTGGGGTGCGCCTAGCAGCAGGCGCTTGGGCCCAACGAAACAAAAAAAAACATTAAAAGAAAAAATAGAAACGGTGCATATAGAAGAAATTATAGTATAAAACCAATTGGGCTTGGAATGGAGGTGGGAAAAGTAACGCGATGAAGCCCACGATGGTTCACTTATCCAAAACGCTGCGTTTTGGCTGCAGCCTCCCTCCATTATTTTGTGTTTTTGATCCCAGCCGTTCGATGGGCTCCTTGGTCAACTAGTCTCGCGCGAATCCAATTGTACTCACTTCATCTTCAACCTTTGGCCATTAGGGTTTCAAACTCCATGAAAAAAACTTCCCATGCATGAATCTTCTTCACCTTCGTTCTCTCTCATTACTCCACCATTTAACACGATTCAAGAACTAAATTTGCTCTATTTTTTACGTAGAATCCAACTGTGGCAATGGTTTGTATTAACACTCTCTCTATCATGCTAACCGAACAATACAACTCCATGGATCCAAACTTTCTTCAGTTTTTGACCATCACAAAACTCAACAATCTTTATATATAATTAATCCCTATGTCATGCTGATTAAAACCAACCAAAATTCGTGCATTATCATCCATTAAATAGTGTGTTCTACCTCCATCAAGAATCAACCTCCATTAATAAAACCTCATTAATTGGTCTTAAACTCATCCAAATGAATCACCTAATGGTCTCTAATGGTTTCACAACAAGAACTAACCCTAGCCATGCCTAAATCAAAGTGTGGGAAAGATTTTGCATACCTTGACCCTTGCAATGGTAGGTGTTGAAAAGCTTCGAACCAGGCCTTGTAGATCTTCAATAATGGTCCCTAGGTGATGAATAATACTCTGCTTGCACAAGATTTGATGGAGATGACTTGTATCTTCAGATCCAATCCCTTTTGCTCTTTTGCAACTTCACTTGAAAAGCTCCAATTCTTCAACAATGGGGGCTCACTGTAGCATGAACATGTTCAGGGAGGTTTATAGTGATGATTTGTGGAAAAAAATGGAAGGGTAATGAAGAGAAAAATGAAGCTTCAATTCAATTTGCAAATGGAGAATTTTTGGTTCAAACTCTTTTCTCTACCACCATTAACATCAACAATCACCAACCTCTCACCAATGGAGAGTGAAATCAATATATAGACTGATTTAGAAGGGTCTAGAATCATCTAGATCACTCTAGTAGAAACTTGAACTTTCATGAAATAATATTTTGCATTTCCATTCTCACCACATGAGATATCATGACAAAATCCTTACAACTTGAGTAATTCACTTGATTTTCTCCTTAAGTGGTATTTTGGACAAGATACAAAGCTTAAACACCTTGTTTATGAAGCTTTTCTTTGTTTTGGCTTGGTATCCCATTATGCAAGTAATCAAATTACAAAACAACCCCAAGATTTAAGCCTCAAATCAAAATTGTGGCTGAACCATTGTTCTTAAAATGTCCTTGGGAGTCAAAATGACCTATCATATGCCATGGTTTGGATTTGGAACTTGGATTTTAGGATTTTCCATTTCACTTGAATTAACTTATACCTCATTTTTAGGCCATTTTTATCACTTTTTGCTATGAGCCTTTCCAACATCTCATGACCACCTTACTAGCCTTAAAACATCATTCTAAGAAACTTTGATGTTGAAGGTTTTTTCATTTGAAGCTTGGAAGTAGGAGATATAGCCATATGCTTGAAATGACCTATAATTTCCAAATGACCAAAATGCCCTTTGCTTGCCAAAGTCATAAGTAGAGTTCCACAAATCAGATGAAGGCATACTATACCTTTCTAGAAATCTAAGATCATTAGGAACAACTTTCATGTTGACCATAAATCCATTTGAAAGCTCCTTGAGGGGTAAACGTTGCTTGGAAGTCAAGTAACTTTCACAGACAAATTTCAGATGCCTCTGATGACCTGTAACTTGTAAGAACCATAACTTGAGTTCTATAAATCTCCTTGATGCCTTCCACCACTCAAATTAAAGGTATTGAGATAATCTACAAGTTTCATGTTGGCCAAGGATCCATTTAAGACTTGCATTTTGAATTATCTTGCTGGGAAGTTTGCCCTAAATTAGGGGATTTTACACAGAAACCCTAATTTAGAAACTTCTCTTCTTCTTGATTTCTCTTAATTTCTTATTGGCACAACACCACATCCATATCTACATGTCAAATGAGGCATCCCACATCTTTCAAACAGGCCTTGATGCCCTTCAATCAAGCATTTGACCTAGGGTTGACCCAGGGTTGACCCAGATGAAACCCTAGTTGACTGTCTTCAACTGCAGCTCTTGTAATCACATCAATGACTTGTCTCACTTTCAAAATGACCCTTTAGGTATTCCATGATGTCTATATACCCTCCATGGCCTCAATTCATGACTCACAACTTCTTTGATGATCTTCAAATACCCTCAAGATAGGAGATAGATCCACTGCTTGGTCCACTAACTGCTCAGATGATGACTTGGATAGGTTGAATTTGGATAAGAATCACTTGATATGCCCATAGATATAAGAATTGCATTTGGTCCCTTGTTGGAGGCTGGCTATGCTATGCTATGCAAATGATTAAACTATGTACATGACTTTATATGCAAATGCTAATGCAATTGAAACATAAACCAAGTGAAATAAGTTGAGCAAATTTTAGGGTGCAACACCAACCCGATGTTACATATCAGAGCAAGACCCTCTAAATTAACCATAAAGGCTAACGACTCTAAAACTTCAAAATACTCCTCGACAACGTCCACGGCTAAACTTGCTCATCTGCACGTTACCCACGTGGAGGTAACATTCAAACAGGCAGGGTGAGTAAGACAATTCATAATAATCAATGTATAACAATTAATGCATAAACAACATATTACTCATAATTACATTCAACACATTGATATCCTTCAAATATGCCTCAAAGGCCATAACGTCATAATTCATACACAAAGGCTCATAGATGCAATGCGACACAACTCAATGCATGTGGTACCAATCATCACAGCACGATGGACACTGGGCCATCAACCCTCCATAGATCCCCATCAATAGGATCAGAGCACATCAAAATACTTCACATCCACACAGTGGGATTAAAGCCAAAGTAATCGAGGTCCTGTACCGAAGTCCGGATGCACATGAATGCAAGATGCACACGTCACAATAATCCTCATAATAACAACATATGGTGCATCATCATTCATCATATTCATCATATTCGTCATGCGTCATAACTCATCATATTAATCATCAATACAACATATCATCATAATTCATCATATTACTCATCATGCAACATATCATCATAATTCATCATATTAATCATCATACAACATATCATCATAATCCATCATATTAATCATTCTCACACATCATGTCATCATATAATCACGTATAAATCACATATTAGCTCATAGTCATATTATCCCATATTATCCCATATTAATTCATAATACTACCCCCATATCATCTCATATTAATTTATCAAGTTATACTCACGGTAATCCTCACATTATCGCCTATCAATCATATAAGCTTCACAGTTCTACTCATGTTAATTAATTATATCATCACATAGTATTCACATATTAATCCCTAATATCATCTCACATTGCCTCATATTAATTCATCATAATTACACTCGCGGTAATTCTCATACTATCACTTATTACTCACGCAACCTCACTGCCATACTCATGGCAACTCATCCTAGAAATCCCAGATTTTCACATCACGGCATCGCTGCACAACAATCGATATTCGCGAACTCTGCTACATTCGCTGGCCCTCTCGCTATGCGAGTTGGTAGCGAGCCTTCGCTGGCCTGCTCGCTAGGCGAGCCTGTAGCGAACCTTCGCTGGCTTGCTCGCTAGGCGAACCTTGTAGCGAACTCCTCACTAGGCGAACAATGCGATGACAACAACTTCTATTACGCACCAGAACTGATTCCTGTCCAAATACTCATGCGATTTACTTACCCAATCCCCCCTAAACATCATTAAAACATCCCCAATGTCATACGGCGATAACGATACCAAATCTATGGTTCATTAGGCTAATCCAACAACATTTGCACTGCCTAAAACACTATTTCCCATCAATTACCCTAAAGGCATCGTAATTTCTCATATCTATCTCTATCCCTTCAAGGTCGGACGCATGTCACCACATAGTTTTGGCCACGAAGGCCTAAAGTTTCCTAATCCTCATATCAGATATTCAATATTCAGTTATATATATCACAAACCATAATCTCAGAGTTCATCGTCAATTTCCTTTATTTCCCACAATCAACCCAAAATACCTTAAATCATAAACCAGGTAAACTAGCCATAAACACATCTAAAGGCATACATAGAAAATCATGAAATGTGATACTCCCCATACCTTAGCTGATTCGCAGCTTTCACGATTAACTTCGGGATCTTCCGAAGCTTTTGCCTCCACTTCTCCCTCCTCAGAGCTCTGGCCTCATTCTTTTCACGGTTAACCAAAATGAATCCTCCACCTTCAGAATTCTATTTTGTCAAACTTAGACTTGGGCCACACAATTGGGCTTTTCCCGTAATACCCTTACTAACTCTTCATAGTGCCCAATTTACCCTTACTTTAATTATATTCATTTTAATCAATAATAATACTAATATTCTCATATAGTATAGTATTAATTAAATAAATAGTCCAAAATGCACATTTTCTCAATAATTCACAAAGCCACCGAAAACACTCAAAACACCAAGATACGAATATTCTCAATTAAATAAATTAATTAAAATATTCTGATTAGATTTGGGGTGTTACACTTTGCATAATAACTTAACTTGGAAATCAAATTAATTTATCTCGGCGGGATCGACACTCTTACATTTAACACTTTCTACCATTTTGATTGTGTATACTTGCGCATACAGAGCGCCCAACAAAGTTTTGGTGCAATTTTTGGAGAATGTGTCATTAACACTTTGATTTTAATTAAAAATTGTGAAAAGTTAAATTGAACTTTTGAATTTACATGTCTTCTGATGTCATGACAAGCATGTGGTTGCTGCACGCGTAGATTTCTAACTCAAGTTTAGAGAGGAGACCTTGAACCATAAATGTCACATTCATGATTTTAAGGAGATATCAAGGTGCAAATTAACTCCTAGAAACCCATGTTTTTCTCTCTTTTATTTAAGTACCTTGAAGAAGATCTTGAAGGGAATTAACAAGGACAAAAAGAAGTCATGGGTGAAGTTGATATCATTGGTATTTCTAATGATAGGGCAAGAAACATTAGAGATTATGCTTTATTTGACCCTAATGCCATGAACATTGGAACTATAAGGCCAGAAATCAGTATGGTCTAGTTTGAGTGTAAACCAATGATGTTCCAAATGGTTCAAGCCGTTTGTCAATACTCAGGGGTACCACTGGTGATCCATAACTACACTTGAGGTGGTTTCTAGAGGTTGTTAGTGTTGCACCCCAAAATTTGCCCAACATTTCTTTACCTAGCTTGTGTTTCGTTTCATTTAACATGACATTACCATATGCATTGCATGGACATGTATGCAGGAGGTCAAGGGCTATCATAGAGTACAGAGCTAATCAAGAGATTTTATTCAAACATCAGAGGTTCTGGCGTTTATTTTGCCCAACGGTTGAGCGGCCGAGTTCATTTTGTTTGTAGGCATTTTCTCTACAGGAAGCAGCATTCAGGAGCATCCTAAGCGTTTTCATGATCATGATATTCAACAGCAAGTTTCAGAAGCTTAACAGGGCTCCGAACGGTTGAGAACGGGCAAACCGGCAGATTTCCCACCAAAAGGCGCCAAATTCAAAATTTTGAATGTGTTAATCGGTTAACACATATGGTTAACCGATTAACCATTGGAAAGTAGTCTAGATTTGCAAGTTTTAACAGTGTTAATCGATTAACCTATATGGTTAACCGATTAACCAAAGCAGACTTTGCCTTGCACGTGAGATTTCAAGCAATTTCCATTTGGAGTCCAATTTTGATCATTTGGAAGGTTCCATTTTGTATTCTAGAAGGATCTAGAACCTTCTCAAGTTGGTTATTTCAGTTTCCCGCCAAAACCCCATACCACATTCCAATCCTATTTTTCCATTCCAACTTCCAAGCCTTGCTTTGGATCCGAACCAAGAGTATATTTAAATGATTTACTCCAAACCTCACAAGCTAATCTTCATAATTCCCTTTAATATTCATAATTCCCTTTCATCTTCATAATTCTCTCTCAATTCTCTCTCAATTTTTCAACCTCACAAAACTCACACAAAGCTCTTCTCATTGAAATCATTGATTCTTCATTGGAATCCTTAATTTCTAAGAGCTAAACCTCCATTAATTCACTCCATTAATTCCATTTCATCATCCAATTTTCGTGCACAAGCAGATCTGAATTTTGAAGTGTTCTTGGAAGTGATTATTTGGCTTATTTTGAGTTGTTCTTGGTGGATCTTCATTGCTACTACAAGAATTGGTATGGATCTTGAAGTTTTTCGGGTTTCTTTGCTTGGATCTTCTCAATTACAGTTAGATTAACAATTACCGAATCAATTCTCCGATTCGTAGGTTGGAATTCTGATCCGATCTAATTTTCGAACTTACTTGCATGTTCATAATGTTGATCTTCACATTTGATTGAATTGTGGTTAATTTGATCTTCTTGTCCATGATCATGTTGCTTTACCATGTTTACATGCTAATCATATCACTGTTTGCTGAGGTAATTTCGTGCATAATTGATTATGTGAGCATTGGTATGTTTGGAGATGTAATAAGCTGTTGAAAAGTGATTCTGTTGCTGTTTTTATGCTTCTGGTGCAGTGTTAATCGGTTAACCTATATGGTTAATCGATTAACCAACTCAAATATTCAAAATTTTCAACGTTTTTAAGTGGTTAACCGATTAACCTATGGTGTTAATCGATTAACACTGTGCTGGCAGGCCTGTTTTGCTGTTTTTATGCTTGTTCTCGTGTCGTTTCACTTCGAATCTTCATAGATCAATATGGTGCATTAAGAGTGAAATGTTTTATATGTTTGCCACTGTTCTTGATTGTTTAATCATGATTCCATCAACACGCATTTTCGTTTCCCACTCGGATGCATACTTTCGTAGTTACGGTTCAAAGTGATACGCGATGTTTATTTGCTAATTGATACCTCTATTCGATGATTTTAGTGTGATCACTTGGTGATGAGTTTTGGCTTGATTTTTTGTGTGTGATTAGCTTAGATATGCATGCTTCCATAGGAATTTTCTCACATTTTTGTGATGGATATAGGTGTTGTTTTTAGGTTGAAACCTTAGGTGCTCCCTTTTAGGGTTTAAGTTTAGTACCTTGTAGTGTAGAATTTATTTCTAGGTCTTATTTGAGGATTTTATCTCTGGAATTAACATGGTAGAGTCATGATTGACATAGGTTCCCATATTAATTTTTGTAGGATTTTACAATTAGTTTTAGTATTTTAGTTAGGATTAACTTTAATACTAGGTTTTAGGTGATCCTAACTTGCTAATTCAACTAGATTGATTTCTTTAGTTCCCTTAGATTAGGGTTTTGCTTTGCTTGCTCTTGGGTGATGTTGAAGACAAGATTGGGCTACTATGGGGTGCTTGAAGAAGCTTGGATGTGAAGATTTCCCTTCTTTTGGTGTAGTTTTGTTTAGGTGTTAAGATTAGGGTTTGTAAGTAGAGCTTCTAGATAGATTCTCTTCTCTCATAAACATGGAAGGTGTTGATCACTTCCATTCTTCCCTATGATGTAAGGTCCCCTTGTGAAGGCCTCATCCCTCCTTTGGTAGGATGTGTGGCTCTTCCCAAGTTGGTAGAACCTTTGAGGGTTCCTTTCTCTGATGATGGAGTGCTTAGTGGTGACCTTAGGTCTTCACTCTGCTTCTCCCTATCCCACCTTACTCTTGTTAGATGAATCTTTCTCCCTTGCTAGAGGATGGAGTTCCTTGATAGAAGATTGAGGATGCCAGAGGTTGCATTTCCCTGTGTTTGAAGACTGCCATTGGAGCTGAAGCTTGAAGATCATGAAGAGCAAGTTGATACTTGAGAAGAGGAAAGAGCTGAAGCTTGAAGAAGATGAAGAATAAGTTGATACTTGTGAGAGGAATCCATTGGAGATGGAATGAAGAAGCTGAAGCTTAAGGAAGAAGCAAGTTGATACTTATGAGTTTAATGCATTAATTCCCTGAAGGAACAAGTTGATACTTGATATTAGGAGTGAAGCCTGAAGGTGGAATCTACTGTGGAGCTGAGGCTTGAAAAAGAGGGGATAAGTTGACACTTATGTTTGAAAGCTTGAAGAAGAAAGTAGATACTTGCTATTGAAGATGATAGCCTTGAAGAGTAGCTGAAGATTGAGGACTGAACCGCTGTCAGATAAGATTGCTTTGCTGTCAGGCTGTGGAAGCTGTTGATCTGCTTTCTTTCCTGTCTGTTTGCTTGCTGTGCAACTGTATTGATGGGACTTGTTTGATTTGCTTGATGCATTAGAATAAGTTCATGTTTAAATTGTGTTAAGCTAGGAGCATGATTGCACTAGAGGTTGAGTTGCTCCCTCTGCTTGTATTTTTACTGTATGGCTTTGCTTGCTGGTATTCGGTAGAGCCTTGCTCCCTTGCCTATGTGGTTTGTGTTTTGCTTGATGGCATTTTATTTCTTCTGTATGATTGCAGTTATCCATATCTGGCTTGAGGTTGAGATGAGCTTGTGGAGGCTGATGTCCCACACACATTTCCTCCCTCACTTGCATTGCATGCATTTTACAGTCGTTTACTGTTTACTGTTTAAGCTGATGCTTTATCTGTTTCTGTTTATCATTGACATGATCCCCTAGGAATCTCACTTTCTATGATAAGGAAGTGATGATTAGAACTTTAGGTTGAAACCTATGCATGACAACTTCTA
>OZ012740.1:84077601-84204167 GCA_963859935.3 Lathyrus sativus | reverse complement strand
ACGGAGGGAGTAATTCGTCAACACGAATACATCCTATCAACACAGGCATAAATTGTCCCCATCAGGACGCACATTCCGTCAACACGGAGGAATAAAACTTGTCCTCATCAGGACTCCATATTCCGTCAACACGGAGAAAGCAAACTTCGTCCTCAACATGACTCCATATTCCGTCACCACGGAGAGATCAATCTTGGTCCTCAACAGGACTCCATATTCCGTCAACACGGGGAAATCGATTCGTCAACACGAAGAAATCCTATCAACATAGGCATAAATTGTCCTCATCAGGACGCCCATTCCGTCAACATGGAGGAAGCAGTTCGTCAACACGAATACATCCTGTCAACATAGCTGGGGATATTCTGAAACCGAATGACCGACACCCGTTCTGATAACAAGCGACCACTTCTGAAATTTTGATTCATGGAACCCTGAGATGCTACTGCAGCAACAAACTTGACAAAACAGTCCGCTGATCGGATACGAGAAAACCTCAATCAGCAACTCTGTGGGGATGATAATAAACTGAATCACATCATCATACGTCTCACGGCAAAACCTTGATTTTCTGAAAAGACATCTGGACTTTAGAACTCCACACTCCTGTTGAGAAACACACCTGAAAGCAAAAGGTTAACCACCCTGACTTATGTTTCAAAATGCGCATGTTTGACAATGGCGTAATGCTCCATACAACATGGAAATGCTACGCGTTTTCTGGGTAGATGCA
Source organism: Lathyrus sativus (assembly GCA_963859935.3). Classification (NCBI taxonomy): domain Eukaryota; kingdom Viridiplantae; phylum Streptophyta; class Magnoliopsida; order Fabales; family Fabaceae; genus Lathyrus; species Lathyrus sativus. The sequence continues at coordinate 84,203,434 of OZ012740.1, read as the reverse complement.
AACATGATAATGTATGCAAATGCAAATGCAGGTTCAGACTGCTAGGAAAAGCTTTGATAAACTTGCTTCATCAACAACGGCTGCTGAGGGCAAATACCACCCTGCTGGGGGAATGAACAGGTATCTCAAAATATGCTGGGACATACAGCCAACTCTGCCGGGGAGAGCTTTAAACCTTCAATTTCCACGGGGAGGAAAGAAAAACACCTGCTGGGGAGAGGGAACTCCGCCGGGGAAGAAACGACTCTCTCGGGGAATATTAACCAACTCTGCTGGAAACAGGGAACGACTCCGCTGGGGAGAATAAACAACCCTACTGGGGATAATAAACTGTCTGGGCACAGTTTACAACCCTGGAATTCTCAATCCGACGAAAACTAAACTACTCCACTGAGGATGAGGAATCCTTTTGGAGAAACACCATTGTCTGAGTACAGCTTACAAACTTTAAAGTTATCAAACTCTGTTGAGGGTAAACGACCCTGCTGGGGAAAGTAAACCATCTGGCCACAGTTTACAAACTCGGGACTGAGGATAGACATCCTGTGGGGAGCATTGATCTTGACCTTCTGGAGAATATCCTTTAGGGATAAGCTGCGACTAGTTGGGGAAATTGAGCCTTCTTTAGTAAGTAACAGTGTCATCTCAGCTTCGGGAAATGAAGCGCGACCTGCATGGGGATTCACTTCACATAATGATCAAGTCTTTTCGTCACGAGCCTCTGGTTAGGACTACAATTTTCTGGTCGTCCACTTCACATGGGCAAGAACCCTGCAACACCACAAACGAGACAAAACAAGTCTATACAATCAAATCTATTCAAGTTAGCGTCAGTGACATCATTTTCAGTCAATTCGAAGTTTTAGCAATTATTGGCAAGGGCTAGCAACGTCATGCAACTGCTAGTTTTATCAAAATATTGGCGTTCTTCACATACAAAACAGTAAGGAACAAGTATAAAATACTGAATAACATGTTTTATTGATTAGGCCTCTGAATAGGCAGAGTTTTGTACACTGGATGTAACTCCTGAAAAGAGGAAGCTACGCACAACAAATATACAATCATGCACAGGAATCATAAATACAGTGACAAATCAAATTTGCGCATATGTCAGCAACGTGGTGCAGACAAACATCATGAGCTGATCCTCCTATGACTCGCCTGACTCTGGCGCTTTCCCGGTATTCAGATTTCGGAAGAGATTGTATCTTATAAATGAACCCCCAAAGTATTCTCCCAACCACCACGCAACGCAGCATCAAATTCGGACCGCAGTCATTTGCTTCTTAAATCCCTAACTTTTGCGTGAACCGCCCTTTGCGGGTTTTCAGTTCACCGGGATACCCTTTTTTGCCGAAGCCGCCCAGTGTAGGTTTTCGACTTCGCGGGTGCACATATTTTTTTCAATTTTATCCCTAACTTTTGCCCGAACCTTTTATTCTGTTTTTGGTTCGCCAGGATGCCCCATTTTTGCCTGGACTCTCTTTTTTTTGGTTCAGCGGGTCAATTTTAAGCAAATTTTTTTTAACTGCGTCCGAATTCACAGGCGACGTAAAGTCTTCACCGTCCATGGTGGACAGCAACAAAGCTCCTCCTGAAAAGACTTTTCTGACAACGTATGGCCCTTCGTAGTTAGGTGTCCATTTGCCTCTGTGATCAGTTTGTGGCGGGAGAATCCTCTTCAGCACAAGGTCGCCCGTCTGAAAGCTTTGAGGGTGTATCTTCTTATCATACACTGTCTTCATCCGGCTCTGGTACAACCGACCGTATGCTAGAGAAGCTAGCCTCTTCTCATCCATTAAACTCAGCTGATTCAGCCTGTCTTTCACCCATTCTGCCTCGTCAAGTTGGACATCTCGTAATACCCTCAGGGAAGGAATCTCAACTTCCACTGGTAACACCGCTTCCATTCCGTATACCAACGAGAACGGGGTTGCCCCGGTTGATGTGCGTACCGTCGTACGATAACCGTGCAAAGCGAAAGGTAGCATCTCATGCCAGTCCTTATAGGTCACCACCATCTTCTGAACAATCTTCTTTATGTTCTTATTGGCCACTTCAACAGCGCCATTCATCTTGGGTCGGTAAGGAGAAGAGTTGTGATGTTCAATCTTAAAATTCTGACACAGCCCCTTCATCATCTTGTTATTCAAATTCGAACCGTTGTCGGTGATAATCCGCTCAGGGACTCCATATCTGCAGATAATATCTCGCTTGATAAATCTGGCGACCACCTGTTTGGTCACATTGGCATACGATGCCGCTTCCACCCATTTGGTAAAATAATCAATTGCTACCAAAATGAACCGGTGTCCGTTAGATGCCGTCGGCTCAATCTTTCCGATCATATCAATTCCCCACATCGAGAATGGCCACGGTGATGACATCACGTTCAGAGGACTCGGAGGCACATGGATCTTATCCGCATAAATCTGGCACTTATGACACCTCTTCGCAAACTTGAAACAGTCAGTTTCCATAGTTAGCCAGTAATAACCTGCCCGCAGCAGCTTTCTGGTCATAGCATGCCCCCCAGCATGTGTACCAAATGTACCCTCATGTATTTCCTCCATGAGCAACCTCGCCTCTTTCTCGTCTACACAGCGTAGCAACACCAAGTCGTGATTCCTTTTGTATAGGACACCGTCCGGATTTAGATAGAAATTGCCAGCCAATCTCTTGATAGTCTTCTGATCGCGACTGGATGCCCCAGCCGGATATTCCTTATTCTTCAGGAAATTCTGAATGTCAAAATACCAGGGTTTATCATCGAATGCTTCGTCAATAGCAAATATAAATGCGGGCCTGTCAAGCCGAGAGATAACAATCCTGGGAGACTCGTTCCAGAAGTTATCTTTATACATGGAAGACAATGTAGCCAGGGCGTCAGCCATTTGATTTTCTGCTCGCGGCACATGATGCAATTCAACCTTGTCAAAGAAAGGCAACAATCTCCTTGCATAATTCATGTACGGTATCAAATTGGGCTGACGTGTCTCCCATTCTCCTTTTATTTGATTCACCACCAGAGCTGAGTCTTCGTATACATCCAGATGTTTGATTCGCAAATCAATAGCTTCTTCAAGACCCATGATGCAAGCCTCATATTCAGCTTCATTATTGGTAACAGGAAAGGTCAATCGAGCAGTAAATGGGATGTGCGACCCATGTGGAGTAGTGATGATTGCCCCTATTCCGCTGCCGTAGGAGTTTACAGCTCCGTCAAAGATCAACTGCCACTTGGAATCCGTCTTTGGTCCTTCATCCGGCAACGGTTCTTCCCAATCTTTCATCTTCAGGTACATGATATCCTCGTCAGGAAAATCAAACCTCATCGATTGGTAGTCCTCAATAGGCTGCTCAGTAAGATACTCCGATAACACGCTCCCTTTTATAGCCTTCTGTGAAACATACTGGATGTCATATTCGGTCAAAACCATCTGCCAACGGGCAATTCTCCCAGATAGTGCCTGCTTTTCAAATACGTATTTGATAGGATCCATCTTCGAAATGAGCATGGTTGTATGATTCAGCATGTATTGTCTTAAACGCTTGGCGGCCCAGGCTAGTGCACAACAAGTTTTTTCGAGCATTGAGTATCGAGACTCACAGTCAGTAAACTTCTTACTCAGGTAGTATATCGCATGCTCTTTACGCCCTGTCTCGTCATGTTGACCGAGAACACAACCCATACTCCCCTCAAGAACTGTCAAATACATAATCAAGGGTCTCCCTGCCACTGGAGGTATCAAAATAGGAGGCTCCTGCAAATACTGTTTTATTTTATCGAATGCCTTTTGACAATTTTCATTCCATGTTACAGCCTGGTCTTTTTTCAACAACTTGAATAATGGCTCACACGTAGCTGTTAGGTGAGATATGAACCGAGCGATGTAGTTCAACCTCCCTAAAAACCCACGCACTTCTTTTTCTGTTTTAGGCGTCAGCATTTCTTGTATTGCTTTTATTTTCGCAGGATCAACCTCTATTCCTTTTTCGCTTACGATAAACCCCAGCAGTTTACCCAATCTCACCCCGAAGGTGTACTTGTTAGGGTTCAGTCTCAGCCTGAACTTCCTAAGCCTCTTGAATAGTTTCAGCAGATTCACCAAATGCTCCTCCTCCGTCTGGGATTTGGCAATCATATCATCAACATAAACCTCGATCTCTTTATGCATCAAGTCGTGAAAGAGAGTCGTCATTGCACGCTGATACGTTGCCCCAGCATTCTTCAATCCGAAGGGCATCACTTTGTAACAAAATGTTCCCCAGGGCGTAATGAAGGTAGTCTTCTCCATGTCTTCTGGCGCCATTTTAATCTGATTATAGCCCGAGAACCCATCCATGAAGGAAAATACGGAGAATTGAGCGGTGTTATCGACCAGCACATCGATGTGAGGAAGTGGAAAATCATCTTTCGGGCTCGCTTTGTTTAAATCAAGGTAGTCTACACACATTCTCACTTTACCGTCTTTCTTTGGCACTGGCACAATATTAGCGACCCATGAGGGATATTTTGTAACAGCTAGGAAACTAGCATCCCACTGCTTTTGAACCTCCTCCTTAATCTTCACAGCCATGTCCGGTCTAGTTCTTCGGAGTTTCTGCTTAACCGGCGAGCATTCTTCTTTTAGCGGCAGCCGGTGAACAACCATATCCGTATCTAGCCCAGGCATATCCTCATACGACCAAGCAAAAATATCACTGTACTCTTTGAGCATTTCAACCAATCTTCGCTTGACGTCGCTCTGCAGCGCGACCCCTATACAAATGTTCCTTTCAACCCCTTCCGACCCCAGATTGACGATCTCAATGACCTCCTCGTGAGACAGAATGATTCTTTCTTCTTGTTTTACCAACCAAGACAACTCTTCTGGAACATCGCCATCTTCAACAATCTCTTCTTCGGCCTGAAATACCGGGTGCTCAAAGTCGAAGTGAGTCATAGGCGGTTCATAGATGTCATCTGAAATAGTAATCCTGCAAAGGAAATGGTTAAATGCTTCAAAACGCATACAAAGCAAATAACCACGTTTCCATTTTATTGTAAAAATAAAAACAGGAAAAACAGAGATCACAATATTTGTACATGAAAAAACGCCTTTTATTTAACGATTAAACAGTGCAATGTACATAACAGAACGACCCTAAGCAAAATCACGATGCCCCGGGTAGGACACCAGATTGTTCAATAATTAAGAAAAAAAAGCATTACTGTTTAGTTGTCACAGGAACAATCTCCTGAATAGACCAATTGCAAAGCCCTTGTCCTGGCACGCTCGGCTGAATCCAGGCGTCCATGTCGCAATCGCTGTCTCCCTCTTCAGAATCTGAAATAGCATTGATGGTCTCGTGATATACCCCACCGGCCGTAATTGTTATTGGTCCTTTGAAACGGGGTGCCCCTGCAGTAGGCGTTGATGATGAAGGTTGATATCCAAGTCCAAATCTGTCCATTTTCACGGGAATATCCAAAACCTTGCCCCTGCCCTTGGTCTCTCCGGTCTTCACTAGAGCCTGAGCCTCTTTGTACGACGACACTGCCACCTCTGGTGCTTTGCTTGGCCCTGGAACTTTGTCCTTAATGCGCAACCCCTCAAAGGCTTGACAGGGTGTTTCATGGATTTCACCGTCGACTTCCACATACTTGAACGACGCCAAATGGCTGACCAGTATATCCTCCTCTCCACAAACTATGACGACACTGTCCCCCACCATGTACTTCAGCTTTTGGTGTAAGGTAGATGTGACTGCCCCAGCACCATGGATCCATGGTCGTCCAAGAAGACAGCTATATGTTGGCTGGATGTCCATTATATAAAACTCAGTTTCAAAAATCTTCGGCCCCACTTGCAGAGGAAAAGTTATGGATCCGAAAACTGACCTCCGCGTACCATCAAATGCCCTGACCACCAAGTCACTAGGCGTACAAATGATCCCCCTGATATCCAACTTCATCATTGCTTTCTTCGGCAGCACATTTAAGGAAGACCCGGTATCTACCAACACATGGGACATGACCGTGCCCCTGCATTCAACTGAGACGTGCAACGCCATATTATGCTCTCTTCCCCTCGGGGTCAAATCAAAATCCGTAAATCCCAAACTATGGCCTGCGTTCACGTGCGCCATCACCCCCTCCAACTGATTCACAGAAACATCTTAGGGTACGAATGACGTGTCCAGAATTTTCAATAACGCATTCCTATGGGCTTCGGAACACAGTAGCAGCGACAATATGGAGATCTTCGACGGCGTTTGTTGAAGGTGCTCAACAATTTTATAGTCACTCTTACGGATAAGACGCATAAATTCTTCTACATATTTCAGTGACGTTTCTTTTTCATTCCTCTGCACAGGAGCATTCTCATTCGCTTTACCTTTACCTTTTGCCACTCGTTCAGCCTCTACCTCAGGCGATATAAAAATTCTCCCGCTCCTCGTCATTCCTCCAGTCCCGACGACATTGTCCACAACCCCAGCTGGTCGTTTACTGATATCAATTTTCTCCCCATCACAATATGCTTCCAGCCCATAAGTCCATGGTACTGCCTTGGTGCTCTCATAAGGGACTGGCCCTGCCTTTGTAATAGTGATCGTCGGCTGCCTGGCTGGCGCTGTTATAGTTATCGTTTTCCGTGGAATTGTCACCATAGCAACATCACTTTGCTCATCAGCTAACACCTCTGTAGGTTTCTCAACTGCCGTTCTATCAAATTGCAACGTGCCTTCGTCTATCAAGGTCTGAATACCCTTCTTCAATTCAGCACAACCCCCATCTTGGGTCCAACATTCTAGACAAAACTCATCGTAGCCCGGATACACACCTCCTTTCAATAACCTGCTCTTTACTTCACACAATGGTGTTTTCAGTTCATCAACCTTCATGACCAGATTCAAATCCTCCTCAGTCAAAATAGCATTTGCCCCATGGTTGGGCATGGGCTGTTGTACTATATTTGGACCCGCTTGTCCAAAATTTATGGCCTTGCTATCCAGTAAATCCTGAACTTTATGTTTAAACGCATGACAGGCCTCTATGTTATGCCCGGGTGCCCCGGAGTGGAAGTCACAATGTTTGTTAACATCATACCCATAAGGAAGGGTTGGTCCCGCGGGCGGTGCCAAGGTCCTCTTTTCAACTAAATTCAGCCCCAACAGTGTCTGAAAGAGTTCCGCGTACGTGGAAGGAGGCGCTTCAAACACTCTTTTCGGCTTCGCATTCGGAAATCTTCTTTGGCCAGCATTCTACCCCTGCTGTTGCTGTGGCTGCTGTTGTTGTTGTTGCGGTTGTTGTTGTTGTCTCTGTTGAGGAAACGAAATCGTGACACTAGCTATCTGCTGCGGCTGAGCACACTGGTGTCTTCCTCTACCCCTGCCCCGACCACCAAACACTGTACTAGAATCACCTTGACGTCGACCACCAAATTCTTTTCTATTACCTCCCGACGAAGTAGACTCCCCAGCTTGGAACCTTCCCACCTTAATACTATTCTCAATCATTTCACCCATCAAGATCAGATCAGAGAAACTGCCCAACGCAACAGGAAACAACTTCTCGTAGAATATCCCCGTGAATGTTCCAATGAACATATCATTCATTTCCTTCTCCACTAGAGGAGGATGCACTCTTGCCGCCATGTCGCGCCACCTTTGCGCATATTCTTTGAAACTCTCCCCAGTTTTCTGCGACAAGCCTTGCAGCTGGACCCGGTTCGGTGCCAGATCACTGTTATACTTGTAATGAGTCACAAACGCCTCAGCCAGTTGCTTCCATGTTTTGATCTGAGTGGGCTCCAACCCCATATACCACTCAAGTGACAGTCCGGATAAGCTGTCTTGGAAGAAATGCATCAGCATTCTTTCATCATTCGAGTAAGCAGACATCCATCTGTAGTAAGAGCGAACATGCACCTTCGGACAAGTGTCTCCCTTATATTTATCAAAGGTGGGAGCTTTAAACTTCAGCGGTATCCTTAGGCCACGCACCAATCTCATCGTGGTCATATCTAAACCAGAAGTATTCTGATTCACTACACCCTTCATTTGTTCCTCAAGCATTTTGATCCTCTAAACAGGATCCACAGGTCCATCCATACCCCTACCAGAGAAGGCATCTTCTTGTTGGTCTTCCACCCAATTAACATTCTCATTTCCGTACCCATCATACCCATTGTTACGACCAAATCTAGTCTGATTCATCATAGGGCCCCGTCCTCTGTTACCATACCCTTGAGCGACCCCGACAGGTCCAAAAGGCATCATTCCAGCACCATTTCCGTTACCGAATCCACCATAGGCCTGATTAGCATTACCAAAACCATCATGTCCGAATCCCTGGGCGTTGAAGCCAAACTTCCCATCCTGGTTGACATACTCAAACCCCTGGTCGTTATAGCTGAATCTGTTGTTACCAAAGCCATTACCTCCATTGTTATCACCGCCCAGATTGGTGTCTCCGAATCCAACATTGTTAATGACAGTCTCATTACCAATTCCAGTATTACCATTCCCGGCGCCAGCGCCATTGTTCACATTCACAACAGGTATATTCACCATAGGTGGAGCTACAGGCGTAGGAGTACCATCCCCATGAATGGTGTCAACACGTACAGAATTATGGTCTTCGTTTCCATTCCCGACATTTCTCGCCAGCAATGGCTGCACCAAAGTCTGCAGGTTTTCCTGCCCCTTCACAATTGTCTCCATCGTCTGCATGAACAGCGCCAGCTTTTCACACATCTCCTGCATCTCATTTTGCATCTGGTCCATGACTCTTTTGTAGTTGGTACGAGTAGAGTATCGGTGAGGACATTGACTTTCAATCCTGGAACAACCTGGCGAGATGCAGGAAATGAGATACAATTCAATAATTACCTGGTAATGCAATATGAATGTGTATGCAAATGTAACATGTGTCTGTGCATTAGGGAATATCACTCCCCAATTCTAGTGCCAATGTGCCAGTGCGGTGACAGTGATAGCAATAAGAAGCTCGAAACCCAATCATAGAAAACATCTCATACATTGCAGAAAATCCCATCAAGTCAGGAATACAATATTAATGAGCATACAATAAGAAGGTATGACCTCAACCAACAATCCTGGTGATGGCCAGCACAATGCAAATAAAGCATACACATCAATACATGAGATAGTCAAGTGCGACCATACGCCTGGTACTCCTCTAATAATCTCTTAGTCTCGGGATGATTTGGTTGAGTAAGCAAACCCTAGACAAGTAGATCTCTTCGCTTGAGAACACGTCATAAATCACCAATAGATTCCTCCCATGCCCCTTCTCCAAAGAGGTCATCTAACTTCCGTTTCTGAGACACGACCTCCTTCTTGCACTCGACAGCTTTGTTCAATGAGTTCTGAAGACTATATCTTGTCATAACCTCCTCTTCATACTTTCTCTTGCTAGCCTTCAACTGATCTCCGAGTTCAGAAATTTGCTGTTTCAATTTGTCTTCCCTCTTTTTATTGTTGGTTAGCGTAGCATTCCATGTTCTGTTGCACGAAGAGATTTCCCGGTAGGCGGCATCAAGTGACTTCTTCTTGGACTCTAACATATCATGAGAGCTTCTGAATTCTTTTCCCATGCGTTCACGTTTCTTTGTCTCTTCTATCAGTTCGGCACCTAGCCTGTTTACCAACTCAATCTGCTGTTGGAAGGAATACACAACTTTGTTCTTCTCACTCCAGATTTGAGCCAATTCCTTCTCTAACTCTTCATTGATCTTTATCAAGTCTTCTTTTTCTTTCACAACCCGCTCATAGACCTCAATAGCCATAGTAGTCGGTTCCTCAACTGGAATGGGAACGGGACGTGATACTGCTGGAAAAGGCATCTGCACCTGTCTTACCCTCTCTTGAATCCACATCTTGTATGGCATATAGGCTTGACAATCATTCTTGCCTAGTAATGGTTTCCCTCTTCTGCAGATATGATTCCAAGCGTGCTGAAGCTTGGCCAATAATTCCCCACTCAGGTCACCAGTGAAATACAGAGATTCCTGTATTTCTTCCTCCTTCGGCGGACTCTTCAAAGCATACCCGAACTGTCGAACCAACAAATATGGGTTGTAATTAATACAGCCCTTCCTTCCAATTAGAGGAACGTTGGGAAACCCGGCGCAATTGAAGATAATCTCTGACCCCAATAAATCTCTATCGAACCAGACAATGTCTTCTGAATAAAGTCCCATTAGACGCCCGGACCATTCAGCTGTATCTGCAGACTCAACAAAAGGACCCTTCTTGGGCAGATGGCTCTCAAACCACGTATTAAGCAAAGGTACACAAAAATGGACATTTTCCCCCTTCTATTTTCATTCTTATAATGCAAGGAATGATAGAAATCCCCAATCAAGGTAGGCATCGGGTTGCCTGCAGCAAACAAGTGGAATGCATCCAAATCAACGAACTCAGGCAGATTAGGGAACAGTATAATCCCATAGATGCACAAGGCAAGAACAACGTTAAACACGATCCAGCAGCCACTTTTGGCATATTCCTGAGCTTTGCTAACCAAGAACTTGAGAGAAAACCCCGAAACTCCATGCCAGGAAGTCAACAACAACTCTGCAGAATCCATATGCAAGGGAACAACTAAGTCTTCCAACTTAGGCTTATCATCAAAGTGAATGAAGGGCACTCTGTTGTGAACTGGAAACTCTAGAAACTCAGCGTACTCCTCCATGGTCGGAGCCAAAATGAAGTCCTGGAACATAAAACACCTCAAGGAGGGATCATATAACTGCATCAATGTGTATAACCCATTCAGCTCGTATGTGGTTGGTCTGCAAACCAAATTCAGTAGCTTCCCATAACTCTTTCTAAAACTTCTCTTCACATCATCGTCAGCTAGGGAAATCAGACCCAACAGAGGAGTCACATCAGGGGTAGGCAACTTATACGCAACAGTCTTCCTCAAAGTACTCATGGTGACAGATAGAAGTCCGGAGCACTAGAATCAGGAAGTATGAAAATGCACCTGCAGCACAGACACACGTTAATGATATGCACATGATGATGCAAACAATGCAATATGCAACAATGCAACAAGGGACCAAGTGCCCCTGGCTGAGAAGCCCAATCCACGATATTGGCCTCAAATAGACCCACAAACTGCTCAAGACCATCCACGATGCTCCAACCTGGTCTCTGACAGACCCAATAACACTGTCCTCAAATATTACACCACTGAATCTCAATCAAGAAAACCGGTAATCTGGAGGTCAAGTTACCTGCATGTCCCAACCCCTCTCACAGGTAGGTGTCCTAATAACTGATACAAGGTATGACATCCTATGCGGTCGTTGGTGTCACAGACTTTCAAGACTGATGATACGATACCCAGAAGGTGTGGCATCATCATGTCCTGAAGAGGCCTCACTTATCCAACTTCCAAATGATCGGTCCCCAGAGTCGACAATCCAACTAACTAACAACCCCCTCAACCCAAAGGGTTGAAAAAGAAGCCAACCAGAAGAACCTCGTCTGCACGCGCCCACTAATTTCCACTATAATTCTAGGTGCACTCAAGCCCAGGTCTGGCTTATCTCTCAATCATAGAACCCCCTCATACCCACAACAATAATCACAATAATATAATGCTGAATGAAAAATACAGAAACGTAAATCCATACAAAACCCATGACGGGAAAACAAGCACTAGGATTGACTCGCGTAGGGAACCGTTGGAGTCCCCAGCAGAGTCGCCAGCTGTCGCTACTGCGAAAATCGGCGCCGGCTGAACAGAAGAGTCGCCACCGTGCGTTATTTATCCCAACGGAGGGAAAGGAAACGCTCGAAGTAAACCTACCGCAAAGACGGGAAAGGAATGGTCATCGCAACCAAATCCTGGATTCGGGAGTCGATTACGCAAGGGGAAGGTATTAGCACCCCTCACGTCCGTCGTACTCGACGGGATCCACGCTTGTTTTCTAGTACGGATTGTTATTCTATCTATTCTACAGGTGTGGGGTTAAAAGAAAAGAAAATGACTCGGCAAAGGATCGCCCTTTATGCCTATGTATTCCCGTCTGGAACGAGAAATTAGAGTCAGCGTAGTTCGCCTACCTACTGGAAAGGAGGGGAAGGTTTCTCGCTAGGATATCACATCCTATGCCTACGTACTTTCATACAACATGAAAGATCATAGCAAACGTAGTTCGGGCCACGGAAGACACAGATTTGTCTGTTTATCTTTTATCCTTCTGAAAAAGGTTTTCTCCTGATTACGGGTCCAAGCGGACAAAATGACACTTTGATTGGTTTTCAGTCTTTTATGCAAGAACTATTTTTTTTATTGATGTTTGACCTCTTATTGTATTTTTTGATTGTTTTGAGATGAGAAGAGAATGAGCTCTAAAAAACCTATGGTTAAAATGGGAATCAAAACTATCCTAATGTTGTCATGCATGGATGAAAGCCTAATGTCTGTCATATTTCTTTCTTGCGCAGAGAGAAACAGAGATCCTAGGGGATAAACGGAAAAGAAACAGCATATATACAGTAAAGCAGTAAAATGCATGAGATGCAGCAGTACAAGCGAGGCAAGGGAGTCCCACTCAACCTCGAACCTGAGAAAACAATAGGCAAAGTGAAACAGCTTCACTTCAAACCTATGGGAAAATTAACAAACAATATAGCAAAGAAAATAAGGCCCCAAAACCAGCTCTGACAGCACACCAGCTCCTACAGCAGCAGCTCTGAACAAACATCAAACACTGACAGTTGATAAACAGCAAAACAGTAACATCTTCAAATGAACCTCAAGATCAAACTTCAATGGCCTCCAAGCTTTAGGTGAGCTCCATCTTCAAGGCAAGCACTCCAGAAGAGAATCACTTAACATAATAAGTTGGAATGATAAAACAGCTTATTGACAACCAAAGGAAGCCTATAAGTGTTTATCATCATGAAAGACTGGTTCCCTCAAAGTTCTACCTCTAAATTAAGGCCACTTATCCCTCCAAAGGAGGGAGGTGAATACCCTAGAGGGACTTTATGTCATAGAGAGGAATGGAAGCACAAGAAGTTATCCATGCTTGTACAAAGAATTTAGTCTATTCTAAGGCTCTGCTTATCCCTATTTCCTATGTCTTCAAAAACATCTTCAAGCACAAGAATATTCATGCATCCAACTTTGATCTCCATCTTCAATCTTCTCTTATGTTCCTTCATGCTCCACAAGCCCAATCCAAGCCCCATACCCCATAACAAAGCCCAACCCCAAGCAAACAATACAAAAGCCCATAATGGCCACACCAAACAATCACACTATTTACAAAAATCAAGTAAAATAGTAGTATATTATTAAAAATCCTAAACTTAATTCTAAGGGGATTTATACATCTACCCTACATACCCTATATTTCCCAGCTCCTAATTCAAGCTAAAAACCCAAAATCTAAGTATTATGATGCACTTATGTCAAGTTTAACCCTAATTCTAGTCACCCTAATGTTGATGGTTCAAAACTATCCTAAATTAAATCACAAAAATGTGATAAAATTCCAGGGGGAACCTAATACTCTAATCTAACCATAGGAAAAAGAATCACATCAAAATATGAAAGGAAATGGCTAAACAAAATTCAACAAAATGGATATACAAACTAAAATGCAATAAAAGCAACTAAATATAGAAATTCACCAAAAATAGAAAAATGATTAAAATGCTAATTTTATTTTTTGATAATTTTCTTGAGACAATAATGAGAATGAAAAAAAAATCCCATGTAAAAATGACTATTTTTGAATTTATTATGATTTTTTGAGTAAACTATATGCAAACATAAAATAATATGAAAATCAAACAAAATTAAAAAAACAGGTGTGGCAAAAAGTAATTTTCTACAATGCATAAGTACATTGGGCCCAGGAGGGGGGGTGCAGATATCACACTGCGCTGGGCCCATTAATAATCCAGAAAAAACAATCACAAAACAATAACTGAAAAACTAGGGGGGGCGACTAGCAACCATTTGCTTTGGTAAACGCAATGGGCCTCCCACTGGGGGGTGTGGACAGCAAGTTCATCTGGGCCCAAAACAAGAAAACTCACAGAGAAGGGGTGCCACGAGAAACAAAGGGGATATGGTCAGCAATCCTCGCAACTGGGCCTAAGCCCTAATCCAATCCCAACTCAGCCCCAGCAAACAAAACCCTAAACTCCTCTAACTCTCCCTCACACTGTTCATCGTCCCTCTCAGACAGCCCTAGCGGCGCTCTGATTCTCCCTCTCTGAAACTCCCTCAATCTCTCAAACACGCCACAAAACCTCCTCAGTTTCCATTCCTAAATCATCCTCACCAAACCTCACGTCCTACCGGTCAATCTAACCCTAGATTCTACCCTACCTCCACCTCAAACCTATCAACCACGAAACCTCGGTCTACAGCTAAACAACAAACTTTGGAAGTGGTGGTTTCAAAGAAAAGAACCTGGGTAAAGCTGTGGAGGTACCGTCTGGATAAAATCTGGAAGTTCTTTTGACGATCTTGAAGGAGATCGTTGTCGAAGTAGCGTGACAATCACCGTCGATGAAGGAAACAGAGCACTGAACGGAAGGGATTCTTGAAGATCTGAAGAAAGATCTTGAACGGACGAAGATCTAGGCGAACGTTCTTGGCGAAGACGCTCGTAGATTAATGATGCTTTTGATGTTTCTGGAAAATCTGGAGAAATCTGGAAGAAAACTGATGATGAAGATCTTGGATTCTCGGTGGCTTGATGAATATTGATGAACCTTGATGATTCTCGAAGACGATGATCTCACGAATCTGGAATAATCAGGAGCTTATAGTTGGGTTCTTGCAACGTTTGATGAACATGCATGAATGTTTTCGGAGTTTGAAGTTTGTTGAAGGATGTGGTGGAAGATCTGGTAAAATGCAGGAATATGGATGAAGTTTCCGGCGACCTCTTGATTCTACCGGCGACGGTTGGTGATGAACACACGGTGTGTTCTTGACGATATGGAAAAAAGATGAAGAAGGGATGAACTTCCCGGTGGATTATGATTTTCCGGTGACGGTTACAGGGGTGTTACGGCGGCCAGCGGTGACGGTTAGGGTGGTCACCGGAATTGCATGCCGGTCAGGGGAGGTCTCCGGCGAGGGCTGACGGGTGGACAAGTGGCGAGCATGCAAATAGAGGGAGAGGGACACGTGGTGAGGGAAGGGGTGAGTGGAAAAGTGAGCTGGCAACGCTGAGAGAATGAGGTGGCTAAAAACTGGACCCACGCGTGGCAGGCTTATTTATATGACACCTGGCGCGAAATTGGACCTGAGAATTGGGCTTTATGACTTGGATAATGGCCCAATTAGACTAATGACTCAGAATTAAAGAATTAACCATGATTAAATGGAAATTAACTAAACAAAGATTAATACAAAACCCTAATTAAACTAAAACGAAAATTAATTAAAAACCTAATTAAAATCTCTAATTAATCCTAATTAAAAACCAAACGAAAATTATTAATAACCCTAATTAATCCTAAAAAACAAAATTAATCCTAATTAAAAACCTAAACGAAAATAAAACACAAAACCCTAATTAACCTATTAAAAACAGAAAAAAATTATTTAATATCTATATCTATTTAAAAAATCCAATTAAATCTGAAAAATCAATTAAAATCTAATAAAAATCTAAAAAACATTAATATCTATTTAAAAATCTACTCTATTAAAAGAAAAGTAATGTCTAGTTATATCTATTTAAAAACTATTCTATTTAGGGATAAAACTAATATCTAAAAAATTAAAAATCTATTAAATCTCTTAAAAAAAAAGGAATATCTATTTAAAAATCTAAAAACTATTAAAACAATATCTACTAAATTCTAAAAACAAAATACTAACCTATTTACTATCTAAAAAGCAAATAACCCTATTAAAAATCTATTAAATGCCTTAAAAATACAGAAAATAAAAGAGAAAAAACTAAAAATTGCCAGGAGGCCGATTAAATCCATCGGAGAACGATTGCGCAACCATAACGAAACCCGGGCACCGAGATGGCCTGAAAACACAGGGAACGAGTGTCGCTACTGCGAAAATCGGCGCCGGCTGGACAGAAGAGTCGCCACCGTGCGTTATTTATCCCACGGGAGGGAAAGGAAACGCTCAGAGTAAACCTCGCACAACACGGGAAAGGTATGGTCATCGCAACCAAAACCTGGGTTCGGGAGTCGGTTACGCAAGGGGAAGGTATTAGCACCCCTCACGTCCGTCGTACTCGACGGGATCCACGCTTGTTTTCGGGTATGGATTGTTATTCTATCTACTCTAAAGGTCAGGGGTTAAAAAGAAAAATAAAATGAAAATAAAAATGACTCGGCAAAGTATCGCACTTTATGCCTACGTATTCCCGCCTGGAACGAGAAATCAGAGTCAACGTAGTTCGCCTACCTACGGGAAAGGAGGGGAAGGTTGCTCGCTAGGATATCGCATCCTATGCCTACGTACTTCCACACTGCATGGAAGATCAGAGCAAACGTAGTTCGGGCCACGTACGACATAAGTCTGTCCTTGATTGATTTTATTCCTTCTAAAAAAGGGTTTCTTGATTAGCAGTCCCGGCGGACAAAAATGACGTCTTGATGAGTTCGCATTCTTTTACGGAAGAAGTGTCTTTTATTGTGTTTGAAATCTTTATGTATTTTTCTGTTTGTTTTGAGAGAGAAGAGACAGAACTCTAACCTACGGTTGCGAAGGGAATCAAACTAACCTAATGTTATCATGCATGGGTTAAGACCTAGTGTCTATCATGTTCCTCTCTTGCACAGAGAGAAACAGAGATCCTACGGGATAGGCAGAAACAGAAACAATAACAGATATAATAAAGCGGTAAAATGCATGGATGCCACAGTACAAGCGAGGCAAGGGAGTCCCACTCAACCTCGAACCTAGAAAACAATAGGCGAAAGTGAACAGGCTTCACTTTCAACCCAACAGGGTAACCAGCAAACAATACAACCAGGAAATCCAAACAATACATCAGCAATGAAATACAACAGCAAAAGAAACAGCTCTGACTCAACATCTGGCTTCAAGCAGTCTCCAATCAGCTACAGGCTTCAACAAGCATCAATCTCCATCTTCATGACCTTCAGGCAAGGGCTTTGATCATCAGTCTTCTATCTGCAATGGCTTTTCTTCAAGCTCAAACCTCCAGGATGAGGGATTAGTCACAAGAGTGAATTGGGTGTTAAGCAATCAGTTGACTACCAAAGGTGGTGAACAAACTGCTTCTAACACAAAAGACATTTTCTCTCAAGAGTTCTATCTCTTAGACACTATCACCAAGCCTTCCAAAGGAAGGGGGGTGAGTGTCTTAGAGAGACCCTGAATCACAGAGAAGAATGGATGCAGACAAGGCAATCCATATTTGAGAAACAAACTGTCTAATCTTGAGCTCTGCCTAGCTCCTAAACCCTAGTCTCCTCACCATCTGCTAGCAAGAATCCTCTCTTCAACTCTGGAAGTTGATCTCCAACATCTGGATCTCCAATGGTCTTCATCTCCTCAAGTCTTCAGCTCTCCCAAGGCCCCAGACACTCCCAATACCCAAGCAAGCAAGCAATAATCCCCAGAGGGCACACCACACCAGTCAATCAGATATACACAGAGTATTAATAGCAGTAGGGGAATCCTGACTTTTCTCTAAGGGATCTAATAACTACCCATAGCCCCTATAGTCCCATAACTAATCTATTCAAACCCTAAGTCCTAAGGGAAATGAAATCAAACTTCCTAAGTCATCACCTAAAAAACCCTAATTTGTTCATGTTGTTCAAGCCTACATTAAACACCTAAAATTAATTTCTAAAAATGAGAATTAAATTGCTTCTACAAGTTCAATATCTCATCTAAACAACATAAAAAGAATGAACAAAAAATATGAAAGCATTTAATAGAACAAAAATTACTAAAACCATGCATGAAATGAAGCTATTTAAAATGACATTTATTTAGAAAATATGGAAAAAAATATCAAATAAAAATGAAAATGCAATTTTATTTAATGACAATTTTCTACACATTCTAATGAAAATGATGTAAAAAGAATGGATTAAAAATGATTTTTTATGTATTTATTATGAATTTTTTAAAGTTGGTAAAATTAAAGTGAATTAAAAAATTAAATTGAATTAAAATGAGAGGGGGGGGGGGGGGGGGGGTTAGAATAGAAGACACGCTCAGTTGAAATCAGGATGGGCCAAGCAGACGGGGGTGCGCGTAGCACTTTGGCATTAGGCCCAGAACCACTCAGCAACAATGAAAAATAAATAAAAAAGCGCAGGGGGTGAGAATAGAAGGGTTTCCACGTTCAAATGAAGTTGGGCTTGGCACTGGGGGGTGGGGATATCACTCAGCATTCAGGCCCGCCCGTTTCAATTAATGAAACGGTGCGTTTAGGGCACCACTCTCCCTCCAAAAATCAGCTTGAATTCCAGCCACACGATGGCTCCTCAGGTCAAAGGTCTTGCACAAAATGGATGGACACGATTTCGTCTTCTCCACTAGATCACGAGAATTAGGGTTTATACTCCATGAATGTTCATGCACGAACCAACTTCCACCAATCTGTTCTCACTCTACAGTCCATGAATCAGCACGATGCAAACATGAAAAACACTCAGAATCTCTCCCTCTACACGTCTATGGTCATAGATTGTATTAAAACTCAGCCAATCAATAAACCCGAGCGCAACAATTTCTTGAACCATGAAAATACACTGAGATGCATCACAATAATTCTCAACCAAACCTATACTAATCTACTCTATGCATAATGGTGATCATTCTAAACTAACAAGCTAAGGTTATCATGCAAGATCCTACGCATTCTTGATCCAAACAGTTTGGTGCACCTGTTATGAATTGTCTCTATTCAGCCTCAAATTCATCTAAACTAACCTCCTAACATCATAGACCATGAATATACTAGTAAAACTACCTAAATCTCCCTAGATTGAATAAGTTAGAAAGATTTGCACCTTGAACAAGCTTTAATGGAGGCTGAGTAATCACGTGGATCCAGGCTCTTGTATGCTTCAATCTTGGTCCATTCTTGATATACTTGATTCTGTTTGCAATATTTGGA
Organism: Lathyrus sativus; assembly: GCA_963859935.3. NCBI lineage: Eukaryota > Viridiplantae > Streptophyta > Magnoliopsida > Fabales > Fabaceae > Lathyrus > Lathyrus sativus. Next base: position 84,184,304 of record OZ012740.1, on the reverse strand, counting down.
TGAAACTTGGCTTGGATCTTGCTGTCCAATGGAAATTGCAATTTGTGTGTTCTTGATGGAAGTGCACAAAAATGGATTGATCACACCTTGTTCTTGGTTGAATTCTGATCTATGATGATGAATCAGTATGATGAGATTGATTTTGATGGTGATTGGTGAAAAATTTGAGAAATTGAAGTGAAAATGCAATGAGAAAGAATGAGAGAATTTGGGAAATTCTTGGTGAAAAATGAGTCCAACCCTTGCTCAATTCTGATTTCATGAATATATAGTGTTCAATGGTAACTTCTAGATCCCTCTTACACATTCCCTTGCCTTCCAACTTTGATTCATTTTGGCTATGTTTCTTAAAATGCAAGTAACCAAGGATAACTTTGAAATCTTCCACTAAACTCAAAAAAGTGCTTGAACCATTGTCTTTAGAATGTCTTTTCCATTCAAAATCATATATTGGAAGTCTCCATTTGGACTTATAAATCTCCCAAACCATTTTCCACTTTGACTTTATTCAAATTATAAGCCATTTTAGTTCAAATTTGGACCAATCATGCAACTTCCTGTTATGAGCTTTTCCAACAATTTGTGACCTTCTTTCTAGACTCAAAATGTCATTTGGAGCAAGTTGGATGTTGTAAGTTTTTCCATTTGAGGCCTCCTTGTATGAGTTTTGGACATAGGTTAAAATGACCTGTAATTCACAAATGCCCAAAATACCCTTTGCTTGCCAAGACCATAAGTTGAGTTCCACACATCATATGAAGGCATGCTATACCATTCTAGAAAGCTAAGACAATGAGGAACAATTCTTATGTTGACCAAGAATTCATTTGAAATCTCCTTGAGGGGTAAAACTAGCTTAGAAGTCAAGTCACTTTCACAGACAAAATTTCAGATACCTCAGATGACCTGTAACTTGCAAGGACCATAACTTGAGTTCTATAAATCTCCTTGATGTCTTCCACCACTCAAATTAAAGGTATTGAGATCCTCTACAAGTTTCATGTTGGCCAAGAAGCCATTTGAAGCTAGCATTTTGACTTATCTTGCTTGGAAATTTGACCTAAACTAGGGGATTTTACACAGAAACCCTAATTTAGAAACTCCTCTTCTCCTTGATTCCTCTTGAATTCTCCTTGGCATATCTCCATATCCTTCTTTATATGTTCAATGATGAACCCCACATCTCTCCACTAGACTTGAATGCCCCTTAAATCAGTCAATTGACCTAGGGTTGACCTAGGGTTGACCCAGATGAAACCCTAGTTGACTGCCTTCAGCTATAGCTCTTGTGCTCTCATCAATGACTTGTCTCCTTCTCCAAATGACTTTCTAAGTCTCTCATAATGTCTAGATACTCTCCATGCCTTCAACTCATAGCTCACAACCCTCTTGTTGACCCTCAGATACCCTCAACTAGGAGATGGACTCAAGGCTTGATCTGCTGAACTCTTTGCTTTCAAATTCTTTCCTGATGACTTGAATAAGATTGAATTGGGATAATAACCTCTTGATAGGCTTCTAGAGATGAGAATAATGATTGGTCCCCCTGTTGTATGACTTGCTATGCTTATGCTATGCAGATGATTAGACTATGTACATGACTCTATATGCAAATGCTAATGACATTGAAACATAAACCCAAGGAATAAGGTTGAGCAAATTTTAGGGTGCAACAGCTGCCCCTATTCAAGCGACTTGGACCCGATTGGGTGAAGAGCCCGGAGCCTTCAGACATTCGCGGTACAAGACGGTTGAATACTAGTGAAACCAGAAATTTGCCAACCGCAAAACTAAATTGCGCTCCTGCTTGAGGAACGACATTCATCAGCTGAATCTGACTGTTACAGTAACCCACTGATCTCGTGCGACTGTGCTGGGGATTGTCTTCATCGTTCTGAAAAGGATTCCGTCATAACAGATTGCTTGCTTGTCCACGTTAGGACTCTGTCTGTCATCAATACGAAGAACTCTCAACTAGAACCTGTCCACGTTAGGACTCCACTTGCTGTTAACCCAGAAAAATCCCGGCAACTCCGCTGGGGATAATTCGTCTGTATTTCCATAAACTGAATCGCCCACGTTAGGAATGAAACTCTTCCACGTTAGGAGTAACACCTGTCCACGTTAGGAATAACATCGTCCACGTTGGGAGTAACGCCTGTCCACGTCAGGAATCATTTCTTCTGTATCTGTCCACGTCAGGACTACATCTTTCATCTTTCCACGTCAGGAAGCAATCTTCTGTCCACGTAAGGATTCCAATACTACTTGACATGTCCGCGTCAGGACTCCAATCTTTCCACGTAAGGAATTCAACTTTGGTTCTGAACCCGTCCCCGCCAGGACTCAACTTTCCACGTAAGGAGTACATCATTCTTCTTCCACATTAGGAATAACTTCTTTGATCTGTCCGCGTCAGGACTAAACTCCTCCACGTCAGGAATAATCCATTTCTTTCCCCGTCAGGAATCAATCTTGATATGTCCGCGTGAGGACTCAATCCTTCCATGTAAGGAATAAACTCGTCTTCCCACGTAAGGAAACCATTTTTCTTCCACGCAAGGGATGCTCTTGATACGTCCACGTAAGGACTCTGATCTTTCCACGTAAGGAATACCAACTTCTTTCCGATTTGTCCGCGTCAGGACTCATTTTTCCACGTAAGGAAGGCCATCTTAATCTGTCCACGTAAGGACTTCAATCTTTCCACATAAGGACTGATCTCTTTCCACGTAAGGAATCCAACTTGATATGTCCGCGTAAGGAATACATCATCCACGTCAGGACCCATTTCTCCACGTTAGGAATAATAATTTCTTTGATTTGTCCACGTCAGGATACCGATATCGTCTTGATTTGTCCACGTTAGGACTCAGGCGTCTTCGACCCGCTGAGGAAATAAGACTTGTCCACGTAAGGACTCACACTGGTCTGATCTGGCGACGTCAGGGCACCACCACAAAGAGTAATCACTTTTGTCAACGTCATGACCTCCCATTCCACTAATTTCGAGAACCCACATCTATCCACGTTAGGACTAACACACCGCACCAATCCGGGGAAATAAACCTGTCCACGTTAGGACGCCCACTTCTGAAGAAATCCCGTCAATATAGGAATAAATTGTCCGCGTCAGGACTTAGTTCTCCAATGATCCTCACCCACAAACTTCTTAGCACTGACGTGACAACGACTTTGAGGCGGACTCTACTGAGGATGTTTGGAAACCAACTATCGGACGCCTGCTCTGATAACCGGCGGTGGCCTCTGAAATTCTGATTCATGGAACCCCTGATGACAACTAATTCTGCTTGGGAATAAAGAGAAACTTATCCTGGCAACTCTGTGGGGAATACTGCCGAAACTGACATTATCATTGGATGTCTCCTGCCGAGATCTTGAACATTTGGTTGTTCATTTGAGCGAGAGTTCTTTCCACCTAAACTGCTAGAGTACAGAAACTGCTTCAGCAAAATAAATGCTAAAGATAATGCCGACTCCGCCGGGGATAGCCAGATGCTACAGAATTATTCCAGCAAAATAAATGCTAGAAGGGTGAAGTCGACTCAGTTAGGAAATTGGGAACTCAAGCCGAGCAACTTGTTGAGGTAACCCCCTGCTGGGGAATATAACTTTGCTGGGGAATAGCAGATGTGCATAGTACGATCGGACTTTCGGCTGGAACGTGAACGGATATTACCAGTATCTCTGACAAAATAAATGACAGGACCCACCATCAACTCCGCTTTGGAGAGTCTTGATCTTCGAGCTCCACTGGAAGGAATGAAAACGCTTGCAAAGAGAATTCCGCTGGGGATGGGATGATTCTCTTGGGGAAAATTAACTGACTCCCTTGGGGGAGAGTGCATGACCCTGCGGGGAAAGATGAACCTGTCTAAATACAGCCTTACGATCTTGGAATCGCCAAACTCTGCTGAGGACGAATAACTTTTCTGGAGCACGTCCTTTGGATAAGCTACGGCTCGCTGGGGAATTCTATCCTTCTTCAGGAAGAACATGCATGACCTGCGTGGGGATTAAGTCTTTCGTTATCGCAATCTTTTGATCACCTTCGTATGGTATGAACCTGAAACCTGCAACAACACAACAAGACACGACAAGCCTATGCAACCAAATCAATTCAGGTTAGTGACGTTACACTCAGTTAATCCAAAGCTTTAACAATTGTTGGCAAGGGCCAGTGATGTTATACTCATGCTAACTTCACTAAACTTAGGTGTTTTATCATGCACAAAACAGTAAAGAACAGTGTCGAATACTGAATAACGTATTTTCATTGATTGGGCCCCTGAATGGGCGGAGTTTTGTACACGGGATGTAACTCCTGAAATGAGGAAGCTACACAAAGCAAATATACAAGTATGCACAAGAAGCATAAATACATTGACAAATTAAATTTTGTACACATGTCGGCAACGGGATGCAGATGAACACCACGAAATGATCCTCCTATGACTCATCCGACTCTAATGCTTTCCCGGTATCCCCACTTCTGAAGAGATTGCATCCGATAACTGACTCCTCAAATATATTCTCCCGCATTGATGCTCATTGTAATATCAAATTCGGACCGCAGTCATTTGCCTTTCACATCCCTAACTTTTGCGTGAACCGCCCTTTACGGGTTTTCAGTTCACCGGGATACCCTTTTTTGCCGAAGCCGCCCAGTGTAGGTTTTCAACTTCGCGGGTGTACATTTTTTTCAATTTTATCCCTAACTTTTGCCCGAACCTTTCATTCTGTTTTTGGTTCGCCAGGATGCCCCATTTTTGCCTGGACTCTCTTTTTCTGTCCAGTGGGTCTGTTTTAAGCAAAGTATTTTTTAACTGCGTCCGAATTCACAGGTGACGCAAAGTCTTCTCCGTCCATGGTGGACAACAATAACGCTCCTCCTGAAAAGACCTTCCTGACAACGTATGGCCCTTCGTAGTTGGGGGTCCACTTGCCCCTGTGATCTGCTTGCGGCGGGAGAATCCTTTTCAGCACAAGGTCGCCCGTCTGAAAGCTTCGCGGAAGTATCTTCTTGTCGTACGCTTTCTTCATTCGTCTTTGGTACAAACGACCGTATGCTAGAGAAGCTAGCCTCTTCTCATCCATCAAACTCAGTTGGTTCAACCTATTCGTTACCCATTCTGCCTCGTCCAGCTGAACGTCTCGCAATACCCTCAGAGAAGGGATCTCAACCTCTAATGGTAATACCGCTTCCATTCCGTATACCAACGAGAACGGAGTTGCCCTGGTTGATGTGCGTACCGTCGTACGATAACCGTGCAAAGCAAAAGGTAGCATTTCATGCCAATCTTTATAGGTCACCACCATTTTCTGGACGATTTTCTTGATATTCTTATTGGCCGCTTCGACAGCGCCATTCATCTTGGGTCGGTAGGGGGAGGAGTTGTGATGTTCGATCTTGAAATTCTGACAGAGCTCCTTCATCATTTTGTTGTTCAGATTTGAACCGTTATCCGTGATTATTCGCTCGGGAATCCCATATCGGCAAATGATATCTCTCTTGATGAATCTGGCCACCACTTGCTTCGTTACATTTGCGTAAGACGCCGCTTCCACCCACTTGGTGAAATAATCGATTGCTACTAGGATGAACCGATGCCCGTTAGAAGCCGTCGGCTCGATTTTTCTAATCATATCGATTCCCCACATCGAGAATGGCCATGGAGATGACATCACATTTAGAGGACTTGGAGGCACATGTATTTTGTCCGCATAGATTTGGCACTTGTGGCACTTCCTCGCAAACTTGAAACAATCAGTTTCCATCGTCAGCCAAAAGTAACCTGCCCTCAACAGCTTTCTCGTCATAGCATGCCCACCAGCATGCGTACCAAAGGTACCTTCGTGGATTTCCTCCATGAGAAGCTTTGCCTCTTTCTCGTCTACACAACGCAACAACACCAAATCGTGGTTCCTTCTGTATAAGACGCCATCCGGGTTCAAATAGAAATTACCCGCTAATCTCCTGAGAGTCTTCTGATCTTGACTGGATGCCCCAGCCGGATACTCTTTATTCTTCAGGAAATTAAGGATATCAAAATACCACGGTTTGTCATCAGATGCTTCATCAATAGCAAATACATAAGCTGGCCTGTCCAACCGAGAGATAGTGATTTGGGGAGCTTCGTTCCAGAAGTTGACCTTGTACATGGAGGACAAAGTGGCAAGGGCGTCAGCCATTTGATTTTCTGCTCGCGGTACGTGATGCAGTTCAACTTTGTCAAAGAAAGGCAACAATCTCCTTGCATAATTCATGTAATGTATCAAATTGGGCTGACGTGTCTCCCATTCCCCTTTGATCTGATTCACTACCAGAGCTGAGTCTCCGTATACATCTAGATGTTTGATTCGCAAATCAATGGCTTCTTCAAGCCCCATTATACAAGCTTCATATTCGGCCTCATTGTTGGTAACGGCAAAGGTCAATCGGGCAGTAAACGGGATGTGCGACCCGTGCGGCGTGGTGATGATTGCCCCTATTCCGCTACCGTAAGCATTCACAGCTCCGTCAAAAATCATCTTCCACTGGGACCCCAACTCTGGTCCTTCGTCTGGCAACGGTTCTTCACAATCTTTCATCTTGAGGTACATGATATCCTCGTCAGGAAAATCAAACCTCATCGATTGGTACTCTTCAATAGGCTGCTCCGCCAAATACTCAGACAGCACACTCCCCTTTATAGCCTTTTGCGAGACGTATTGGATATCATATTCAGTCAAGACCATCTGCCAGCGGGCAATTCTACCTGACAACGCCTGCTTTTCGAATACATATTTGATAGGATCCATCTTCGAGATGAGCATGGTTGTATGATTCAGCATGTACTGCCTCAAACGCTTGGCGGCCCAGGCTAGCGCGCAACAAGTTTTCTCCAGCATTGAGTACCGAGATTCACAATCTGTAAATTTCTTACTCAAGTAATAGATTGCATGCTCTTTTCTCCCTGTCTCGTCGTGTTGACCAAGAACACAACCCATGCTTCCCTCAAGAACCGTCAAATACATGATCAAGGGTCTCCCTGCCACCGGGGGTATCAAAATAGGAGGCTCCTGCAGATACTTCTTTATTTTATCGAACGCCTTTTGACAATTTTCGTTCCACGTTACAGCTTGATCTTTCTTCAACAGCTTGAATAATGGTTCACACGTAGCAGTTAGGTGAGATATGAACCGAGCGATGTAGTTCAATCTCCCTAAAAACCCGCGCACCTCTTTCTCTGTTTTAGGCGTCGGCATTTCTTGAATCGCTTTTATTTTAGCAGGATCGACCTCTATTCCTCTTTCACTTACGATAAACCCCAGCAGTTTACCCGATCTCACCCCGAAGGCGCATTTGTTAGGGTTCAGCCTCAGCCTGAACTTCCTAAGTCTTTTAAACAACTTCAGCAGATTCACCAGATGCTCTTCCTCTGTCTGGGATTTGGCAATCATATCGTCAACATAAACTTCGATCTCTTTATGCATCATGTCATGAAAAAGAGTCGTCATCGCACGCTGATATGTTGCCCCAGCATTTTTCAAACCAAAGGGCATCACTTTGTAGCAAAATGTTCCCCACGGCGTTATGAAAGTAGTCTTCTCCATATCCTCTGGCGCCATTTTAATTTGATTATAGCCTGAAAAGCCATCCATGAAGGAGAATACGGAGTACTGAGCAGTATTATCAACTAACACGTCAATATGAGGAAGCGGAAAATCGTCTTTTGGGCTTGCTTTATTCAAATCTCTATAATCCACGCACATTCGAACCTTGCCATCTTTCTTTGGCACTGGTACGATGTTGGCAACCCATGAAGGATACTTAGTCACAGCCAGGAAACCAGCGTCCCACTGTTTCTGAACCTCCTCTTTGATCTTCATTGCCATATCTGGTCGAGTTCTGCGAAGCTTTTGTTTGACTGGCGGGCAATCTTCTTTCAGTGGCAGGCGATGCACAACCATATCTGTATCGAGCCCCGGCATATCCTCATACGACCAAGCGAATACATCATTATACTCTCGGAGCATTCCAACCAGTCTTCGCTTGATATCACTCTGCAGTGCGGCTCCGATACGAATATTTTTCTCAACCCCTTCCGACCCCAAGTTGATAATTTCGATGACCTCGTCGTGAGGCAGAATGGCTCTTTCCTCTTGCTTCACTAACCAAGACAGTTCTTCAGGAACGTCGCTATCTTCGACAACCTCTTCTTCAGCCTGAAACACTGGGTGCTCGAAGTCGGGACGAGTCATAGGTGGTTCAAGGATGTCATCTGAAAATGTTATCCTGCAAAAGGAATGGTTAAGTGCTTCAAAATGCGTATAAAGCGAACAACCACGTTGCCATTTTATTGAAAAATATAAAACAAGAAAGACAGGGATTACAGTATTTGCACATGAAAAAAACGCCATTTATTTAATGATTAACACGCAACGTTTATAACAACACAGCCCTCAGCAAATCCTGATGCCCCGGGCAAGACATCAGATTATTCAACAATTAATAAAGCAAAGCATTACTGTTTAAAAGTCACAGGAACAAGCTCCTGAATAGACCAGTTGCACAGTCCTTGTCCTGGCGTGCTTGGCTGAATCCAGGCATCCATATCACAGTCGCTGTTTCCTTCATCAGACTCTGAAGCAGCATTGATAGTTTCATGACATACTCCACTGGCAGAGATGACAATTGGCTTTCTGAAACGGGGGGCCCCCACGGAAGGAGTTGATGACGACGGTTGGTAGCCCAGTCCGAACCGGTCCATCTTCACAGGAATGTCCAGCACTTTGCCCCAGCCCTTTGCTTCTCCTGCTTCTACTAGAGCTTGAGCTTCCTTATACGATGAGACAGCTATCTCTGGCACTTTGCTCGGCCCGGGACCTTTGTCCTTGATGCGCAAACCTTCGAATTCCTGGCATGGTGTCTCGTGGATCTCCCCGTCGACTTCCACATATTTAAATGAAGATAGATGGCTGACCAGGATGTCTTCTTCTCCGCACACGGTGACTACGCTGTCTCCGACCATATATTTTAACTTCTGATGCAGGGTAGACGTGACTGCCCCTGCCCCATGAATCCAGGGTCTTCCCAGCAAACAGCTGTACGCAGGCTGTATATCCATGATATAAAACTCAGTTGCAAACACTTCCGGCCCCACTTGCAGAGGCAAGGTAATCGATCCGAAGACTGTTCTCCGCGTGCCGTCAAATGCTCTGACTACCAAATCACTGGGTGTACACAAAATTCCTCGAACATCCAGCTTCATCATCGCCTTCTTGGGCAGCACATTCAAAGATGATCCGGTGTCAACCAATACGTGCGACATTACTGACCCTCTACACTCAACAGATACGTGTAATGCCATATTATGATCTCTCCCTTTCGGAGTCAAGTCGAAATCGGTAAAGCCCAGACTGTGGCCTGCATTCACATGTGCCAATACTCCTTCTAGCTGATTTACGGAGACATCCTGGGGTACAAAAGAAGTGCCCAGGACTTTCAGCAAAGCATTTCTGTGAGCTTCCGAACACAACAGCAATGACAAGATAGATATTTTGGACGGTGTCTGCTGCAGATGCTCCACAATCTTATAATCACTTTTTCGAATTAAGCGCATGAATTCTTCTACATCCTTCGATGCTGCTTCTTTTTCACTTGCTTGTACCGGAACATTCTCAACCGCTTTCCCTTTTCCTTTCGCTAGTCTTTCAGCCTCCACTTCAGGAGATATAAAGATCCTGCCACTCCTCGTCATGCCTCCTGAGCCAACAACGTTATCCACAATCCCCACTGGCTGCTTGTTAACATCAATCTTTATCCCGTCACAATACACCTCTAACCCATATGACCATGGGACTGCTTTCGTGTTCTCATACGGGATTGGCCCGGCCTTAGTTATGGTAATCGGTGGTCGCTGAGCTGGTGCTGCAATAGTGATCGTCTTCCGAGGAATCGTTACCGTGGCCACATCACTCCGATTATCCACTACTGCCCCTGCAGGCTTGTCAGTTGCCGCTCGATCAAACTGCAATATACCTTCATCAATTAAAGCCTGAATGCCTTTCTTCAAATCCTCACACCCCCCAGATAGGGTCCAACAGTCTAAGCAATACTCGTTACATCCTGGGTAAACACCTCCTTGCAACAGTCGGCTCTTTATCTCGCTCAGCGGCGTCTTTAAATCCTCAACATTCATAATCAGATTCAGACCTTCCTCAGTCAGCACGGCGTTTGCCCCATGATTAGGCATGGGTTTCTGGACTATATTCGGACCTGCCGTTCCAAAATTGATAGTCTTGTTGTCTAAGAGATCCTGCACAACGTGCTTAAAAGCATGGCAACCTTCTATATCGTGACCCGGGGCCCCAGAATGAAACTCGCAGTGCCTGCTTGCATCGTAGCCGAACGGGGGAGCTCCCGTTATCGGCGCCAGAGTTCTTTTCTCTACTAGATTCAATCCCAACAAGGTCTGCAACAAATCAGCATAGGTTGAGGGAGGCTTCTCAAACACTCTTCTCGGTTTACTACCCTGGAATCTTCGCTGAGCTTGCTGTGCCCCCTGCTGAGGCTGCTGCTGCTGTGGCATTGGCTGCTGCTGAACCGGTTGTTGTTGCTGGAGTGGTTGTTGCTGATATGGGATAGTAATACTCGACACCTACTGCGGCTGACGATATTGACCTCGTCCCCTGCCTCGGCCTCGGCCTCGGCCTCCAAATACCGTGCTTGCCTCGCCCTGACGGCGCCCACCATAAGCTTTCCTATTACTGCCAGATGCAGTTGATTCCTCGACTTGGAACTTTCCTTGCTTGATGTTACGTTCAATCTTTTCCCCCATCAGAATCAGGTCTGAAAAACTGGCCAGAGACGTATGAAACAGCATGTCATGAAACAGACCTGTGAATGTGCCGACAAACATGTCATTCATTTCCTTATCTTCTACAGGAGGACGGACCCTGGCAGCCATATCGCGCCACCTTTGCGCGTACTCTTTAAAACTCTCCCCCTTCTTCTGCGAAAGCCCGGCCAACTGGACCCGATTGGGCGCCAGGTCGCTGTTATACTTGTAATGGGCTACAAACGCCTCCGCCAATTGCTTCCAAGTCTTGATATCAGTTGGCTCCAACCCCATGTACCACTCTAGGGAAGGGCCTGATAGACTATCCTGAAAGAAATGCATTAGCATTCTTTCATCAGTGGAGTATGCAGACATCTTTCTGTAATAAGCTCGCACATGCACTTTCGGACATGTGTCTCCTTTATACTTGTCAAACGCAGGAGCTTTGAATTTAATTGGCACCCTCAAGCCGGGTACCAGGCCCATTGTTGCCATGTCCAATCCCACAGCACTTTGATTTAAGACTCCCTTCATCTGCTCTTCCAGCATTCTAATCTTTTGGGAATCATCCATCGGCCCTTCAAAACCTCCTCCAGAGAAGGCGTCTTCCTGCTGATCTTCTTGCCACATACCATTTCCAGCTCCGTACCCATCATATCCATTATTACGTCCAGCTCTGATCTGATTCATCCCCGGACCTCGGCCTCTGTTGCCGTACCCTTGAACACCTCCAGCAGGCCCAAAAGCCATAAATCCAGTACCATTTCCGTTTCCAAAGCCTCCGTAACCTTGATTGACCATACCATAACCATCTTGCCCAAAGCCTTGAGCGTTAAAGCCATACTTCCCAGTGGTATCAAATCCCTGATCGTTGAATCCGAACCCAGTGTTGACAAAGCCATTGCCTCCTAGATTATCTCCCAAATTGACATCACCCAGCCCAGCATTATGGACAGCGGTCTCATTCCCCCCTCCGACGTTACCGTTCACAGCAGCGGTAGCGTTGTTGACATTAGCAGCAGGTATATTGACTATGGGCGGAGCCACTGGCGTGGGAGTGCCGTCTCCATGAGCAGTATCAACCCGGACGGACTGATGATCTTCATTACCATGACCAGCGTTTCGGGCCAACAGAGGCTGGACCATGGCCTGCAAATTCTCCTGCCCTTTTGCTATAGCTTCCATGGTCTGCATGAAGAGAGCGAGCTTCTCGCGCACATCTTGCATCTCGTTCTGCATTTGGTCCATGATTTTTCGACAATTGGAGCGTGTAGAATAGCGGTGCGGATGTTGATCTGGAATCCTGTTAAGTACCTGATACAAAGCAAGAAATAAGACACTACCCAAAGATTACCTGTAATGCAATATGAATATGAATGCAATGCAATGTGTCTGTGCATTAGGGAAGTTCATTCCCCCCAGTTCTAGTGCGAAGGTGCCAGTGCAGTGACAATGCTGACAAATAGGAATATCGGAGCTGAATCATAGAAAGCCTCATATATTGCAGGGAGAATCAATAAGCCCAGGGTACAAAATCACTGAGAGTACAAAGAAGGCATGACCTCAACCAACAATCCTGGTGATGGTCAGCACTATGCAAATAAAGCGTACAAGTTACTACATGAAATGATCAAATCCTCCCAAAAGTCTGGTACTCCTCTATCAACTTCTTGGTCTCCGGATGGCTTGGTCGATCAAGCAGCCCTTCAACAAGCTGGTTTCTCTTCTTAAGAACACGGCGCACGTCTTCAGCAGTTTCTTCCCACGTTGCTTCTCCGAAGCAATCTTCTAGCTTTCGCTTCTGAGACACCGCTTCATCTCTGGATTTGATTGCCTTGTTCAGTGCATGCTGGACACTATACCGGGTCATCACTTCTTCCTCGCCCTTCTTGATGCTAGACTTCAACTTCTCTTCGAGGTCGGAAATTTGCTGCTTCAGCTTATCTTCCCTCTTCTTATTGTTGGTGAGTGTGGCGTTCCAAGTCTTATTGCAAGAGGAGATTTCTCGGTGAGCGATGTCAAGCGCCTTCTTCTTGGATTCAAGCATGTCATGGGAGCTTCTGAACTCTTGCCCCAGACGTTCGCGCTTTTTCTTTTCCTCAGTCAACTCGGCCCCTAACCTGTTTAACAGCTCGATCTGTTGTTGGAAAGCATATACGGCCTTGTTTTTCTCACTGCGTACCTGGGCTAACTCTTGCTCTAACCCTTCGTTAACCTTCATCAAGGCTTCTTTTTCCTTCACCACTTGTTCATAGACTTCTCTAGAAACAGTAGTTGGCTCTGCTACCGGAACGGGAACAAGGATTGGTGCCTCTGGGAATGGCATCTGCAACTGACTTGCTCTCTCCTGAATCCAAACTCTATAAGGTGCATAGGCCTGGCAATCGTTCTTACCTAACAGTGGCTTCCCTTTGCGGTTAATACGCGTCCAGGCATGTTGCAGCTTGGCTAATAATTCCCCTTTCACGTCTCCGGTGAAGTACAGAGATTCCTGTACTTCTTCCTCCTGAGGTGGATTCTTCAGTGCATATCCGAACTGGCGAATGAATAGAGAAGGGTTGTAATTGATACACCCTTTTCTTCCTATCAGCGGCACATTAGGGTACCCAGAACAACTGAAGATGAGCTCAGATCCCAACAGGTCTCGATCAAACCACTCCATATCTTCCGACGATAGCCTCATCAGGCGCTCTGGCCAACCAACTGGAACTGTAGTCTCTGCAAGAGATCCTCTCTTAGGAAGGTGACTCTCAAACCACATACTCAACAAGGGTACACAAAGATGAACATTCTTCCCTCTTCCCTTCTCATTCTTGTAATGCAGTGAGTGGTAGAGATCTCCGAGTAAGGTAGGTACAGGATTACCAGCGGCAAACAAGTAGAAAGCATCAAAGTCCACAAAGTCCGGTATATTGGGAAACAAGACTATGCCATAAATGCACAAGGCCAACATAGCATTGAAAGCAACCCAGCACCCGCTCTTGGCATACTCTTGGGCTTTACCCACTAAGAATTGGAGTGAGAAGCCTGGAACTCCACGGGAAACAGTAGTCACAAGTTCAGAAGCATCAATATGCAAGGCTTTTGCCAAATCCTCCGGCTTGGGCTTGGCGTCATAATGAATGAATGGAACCTGGTTCTGCACGGGCAGCTCAACATACTCAGCGTATTCCTCCAGGGTTGGTCCCATAATAAAGTCAGAGAACGTAAAGCACCTCAAAGCAGGGTCATAGAATTGCATCAAAGCATACAACCCATCCAACTCTACCTCTGTAGGTTTGCACACCAATCTCAGTAGTCTACCATAGCTCATCCGGAAGCTCCTACGAACACCCTCATCAGCAAGAGAGATCAACCCCAGTAAAGGAACAATATCAGGCGTAGGCAATTTGTAAGCAACCGTTCTCCTTAAGCTAGTCATGATCAAAACTCAGAAGTCTGGGCACTAGAACTAGGGAAATGCAAATGCACCTGCAGCACAGACACACATTAGTGAAATGCAAATGGTAATGGATATGCAGGCAATGCAATGCAAGTAACATGCAACAGGGACCGAAGCTGTAGCTGAATAGCCTGAACCCAATCAAGAAAGGTCTCAGATAGACCATCCAGAAATCATCAAACCCTGGTCTCAGATAGACCTAAAATAACACTCCAACACTGGTCTCTGACAGACCTCAAACCATAACTCAAACTGATCTCTGATAGACCTCAAATCACATCTCTAATTGGTCTCTGACAGACCTCAGAACACATCTCCAAACGGTCTCTGACAGACCTCAGAACACATCTCCGAATGGTCTCTGACAGACCTCATAACTCTCCAAATGGTCTCTGACAGACCTCATAACTCTCCATAAATACCCAGGATCTCTGATCGAGAACAAACCGGTAGTCTGAAGGTCTGGTTACCTGCATAACCCCAAATCCCCTCACAGGTGGGTGGCCCTATAACTGGCACAAGGTACGGCATCCTATGCGGTCGTCGGCGTCACAGACTTTCAGGGTTGATGATACGATTCCCAGAAGGAGTGGCATCATCAATTCCTGAAGAGGCCTCACTTAGCCAATTTCCAAATGATCGGTCCCCAGAGTCGACAATCCAACTAACCAGCAACCCACGCCAACCAAAGGAAGGGGCAGGAGGCCAACCAGAGGAACCTCGTCTGAGTGTAGATTTCATGGGACACCAAAGCAAGCAAAGCAAGCGGGCGCCCACTAATTTCTACTCTAATTCTAGGTGCACTCAAGCCCAGGTCCGGCTTATCTCTCAATATCAGAACACCCGTCACACCCCAGATACAGCAACAATAATCAATATATAAAGCTGAAAATACAAGGTTAGAAATATAAAATAACTCCATACAAAATCCTCGACGGGAAAACAAGCGTTAGGATTGACTCTCTCAAGGGACGTTGGATCCCAAATGCATAAGAACCATCGCAGTCCTTAGCAGCCAGGGGACGTTGGATCCCCAGCAGAGTCGCCAGCTGTCGCTACTGCGAAAATCGGCGCCGGCTGGACAGAAGAGTCGCCACCGTGCGTTATTTATCCCACGGGAGGGAAAGGAAACGCTCATAGTAAACCTCGCACAACACGGGAAAGGTATGGTCATCGCAACCAAAACCTGGGTTCGGGAGTCGGTTACGCAAGGGGAAGGTATTAGCACCCCTCACGTCTGTCGTACTCGACGGGATCCACGCTTGTTTTCGGGTATGGATTGTTATTCTATCTACTCTAAAGGTCAGGGGTTAAAAAGAAAAATAAAATGAAAATAAAAATGACTCAGCAAAGTATCGCACTTTATGCCTACGTATTCCCGCCTGGAACGAGAAATCAGAGTCAACGTAGTTCGCCTACCTACGGGAAAGGAGGGGAAGGTTGCTCGCTAGGATATCGCATCCTATGCCTACGTACTTCCACACTGCATGGAAGATCAGAGCAAACGTAGTTCGGGCCACGTACGACATAAGTCTGTCCTTGATTGATTTTATTCCTTCTAAAAAAGGGTTTCTTGATTAGCAGTCCCGGCGGACAAAAATGACGTCTTGATGAGTTCGCATTCTTTTACGGAAGAAGTGTCTTTTATTGTGTTTGAAATCTTTATGTATTTTTCTGTTTGTTTTGAGAGAGAAGAGACAGAACTCTAACCTACGGTTGCGAAGGGAATCAAACTAACCTAATGTTATCATGCATGGGTTAAGACCTAGTGTCTATCATGTTCCTCTCTTGCACAGAGAGAAACAGAGATCCTACGGGATAGGCAGAAACAGAAACAATAACAGATATAATAAAGCGGTAAAATGCATGGATGCAACAGTACAAGCGAGGCAAGGGAGTCCCACTCAACCTCGAACCTAGAAAACAATAGGCGAAAGTGAAAAGGCTTCACTTTCAACCCAACAGGGTAACCAGCAAACAATACAACCAGGAAATCCAAACAATACATCAGCAATGAAATACAACAGCAAAAGAAACAGCTCTGACTCAACATCTGGCTTCAAGCAGTCTCCAATCAGCTACAGGCTTCAACAAGCATCAATCTCCATCTTCATGACCTTCAGGCAAGGGCTTTGATCATCAGTCTTCTATCTGCAATGGCTTTTCTTCAAGCTCAAACCTCCAGGATGAGGGATTAGTCACAAGAGTGAATTGGGTGTTAAGCAATCAGTTGACTACCAAAGGTGGTGAACAAACTGCTTCTAACACAAAAGACATTTTCTCTCAAGAGTTCTATCTCTTAGACACTATCACCAAGCCTTCCAAAGGAAGGGGGTGAGTGTCTTAGAGAGACCCTGAATCACAGAGAAGAATGGATGCAGACAAGGCAATCCATATTTGAGAAACAAACTGTCTAATCTTGAGCTCTGCCTAGCTCCTAAACCCTAGTCTCCTCACCATCTGCTAGCAAGAATCCTCTCTTCAACTCTGGAAGTTGATCTCCAACATCTGGATCTCCAATGGTCTTCATCTCCTCAAGTCTTCAGCTCTCCCAAGGCCCCAGACACTCCCAATACCCAAGCAAGCAAGCAATAATCCCCAGAGGGCACACCACACCAGTCAATCAGATATACACAGAGTATTAATAGCAGTAGGGAAATCCTGACTTTTCTCTAAGGGATCTAATAACTACCCATAGCCCCTATAGTCCCATAACTAATCTATTCAAACCCTAAGTCCTAAGGGAAATGAAATCAAACTTCCTAAGTCATCACCTAAAAAACCCTAATTTGTTCATGTTGTTCAAGCCTACATTAAACACCTAAAATTAATTTCTAAAAATGAGAATTAAATTGCTTCTACAAGTTCAATATCTCATCTAAACAACATAAAAAGAATGAACAAAAAATATGAAAGCATTTAATAGAACAAAAATTACTAAAACCATGCATGAAATGAAGCTATTTAAAATGACATTTATTTAGAAAATATGGAAAAAAATATCAAATAAAAATGAAAATGCAATTTTATTTAATGACAATTTTCTACACATTCTAATGAAAATGATGTAAAAAGAATGGATTAAAAATGATTTTTTTATGTATTTATTATGAATTTTTTAAAGTTGGTAAAATTAAAGTGAATTAAAAAATTAAATTGAATTAAAATGAGAGGGGGGGGGGGGGTTAGAATAGAAGACACGCTCAGTTGAAATCAGGATGGGCCAAGCAGACGGGGGTGCGCGTAGCACTTTGGCATTAGGCCCAGAACCACTCAGCAACAATGAAAAATAAATAAAAAAGCGCAGGGGGTGAGAATAGAAGGGTTTCCACGTTCAAATGAAGTTGGGCTTGGCACTGGGGGGTGGGGATATCACTCAGCATTCAGGCCCGCCCGTTTCAATTAATGAAACGGTGCGTTTAGGGCACCACTCTCCCTCCAAAAATCAGCTTGAATTCCAGCCACACGATGGCTCCTCAGGTCAAAGGTCTTGCACAAAATGGATGGACACGATTTCGTCTTCTCCACTAGATCACGAGAATTAGGGTTTATACTCCATGAATGTTCATGCACGAACCAACTTCCACCAATCTGTTCTCACTCTACAGTCCATGAATCAGCACGATGCAAACATGAAAAACACTCAGAATCTCTCCCTCTACACGTCTATGGTCATAGATTGTATTAAAACTCAGCCAATCAATAAACCCGAGCGCAACAATTTCTTGAACCATGAAAATACACTGAGATGCATCACAATAATTCTCAACCAAACCTATACTAATCTACTCTATGCATAATGGTGATCATTCTAAACTAACAAGCTAAGGTTATCATGCAAGATCCTACGCATTCTTGATCCAAACAGTTTGGTGCACCTGTTATGAATTGTCTCTATTCAGCCTCAAATTCATCTAAACTAACCTCCTAACATCATAGACCATGAATATACTAGTAAAACTACCTAAATCTCCCTAGATTGAATAAGTTAGAAAGATTTGCACCTTGAACAAGCTTTAATGGAGGCTGAGTAATCACGTGGATCCAGGCTCTTGTATGCTTCAATCTTGGTCCATTCTTGATATACTTGATTCTGTTTGCAATATTTGGATGAAACTTGGCTTGGATCTTGCTGTCCAATGGAAATTGCAATTTGTGTGTTCTTGATGGAAGTGCACAAAAATGGATTGATCACACCTTGTTCTTGGTTGAATTCTGATCTATGATGATGAATCAGTATGATGAGATTGATTTTGATGGTGATTGGTGAAGAATTTGAGAAATTGAAGTGAAAATGCAATGAGAAAGAATGAGAGAATTTGGGAAATTCTTGGTGAAAAATGAGTCCAACCCTTGCTCAATTCTGATTTCATGAATATATAGTGTTCAATGGTAACTTCTAGATCCCTCTTACACATTCCCTTGCCTTCCAACTTTGATTCATTTTGGCTATGTTTCTTAAAATGCAAGTAACCAAGGATAACTTTGAAATCTTCCACTAAACTCAAAAAAGTGCTTGAACCATTGTCTTTAGAATGTCTTTTCCATTCAAAATCATATATTGGAAGTCTCCATTTGGACTTATAAATCTCCCAAACCATTTTCCACTTTGACTTTATTCAAATTATAAGCCATTTTAGTTCAAATTTGGACCAATCATGCAACTTCCTGTTATGAGCTTTTCCAACAATTTGTGACCTTCTTTCTAGACTCAAAATGTCATTTGGAGCAAGTTGGATGTTGTAAGTTTTTCCATTTGAGGCCTCCTTGTATGAGTTTTGGACATAGGTTAAAATGACCTGTAATTCACAAATGCCCAAAATACCCTTTGCTTGCCAAGACCATAAGTTGAGTTCCACACATCATATGAAGGCATGCTATACCATTCTAGAAAGCTAAGACAATGAGGAACAATTCTTATGTTGACCAAGAATTCATTTGAAATCTCCTTGAGGGGTAAAACTAGCTTAGAAGTCAAGTCACTTTCACAGACAAAATTTCAGATACCTCAGATGACCTGTAACTTGCAAGGACCATAACTTGAGTTCTATAAATCTCCTTGATGTCTTCCACCACTCAAATTAAAGGTATTGAGATCCTCTACAAGTTTCATGTTGGCCAAGAAGCCATTTGAAGCTAGCATTTTGACTTATCTTGCTTGGAAATTTGACCTAAACTAGGGGATTTTACACAGAAACCCTAATTTAGAAACTCCTCTTCTCCTTGATTCCTCTTGAATTCTCCTTGGCATATCTCCATATCCTTCTTTATATGTTCAATGATGAACCCCACATCTCTCCACTAGACTTGAATGCCCCTTAAATCAGTCAATTGACCTAGGGTTGACCTAGGGTTGACCCAGATGAAACCCTAGTTGACTGCCTTCAGCTATAGCTCTTGTGCTCTCATCAATGACTTGTCTCCTTCTCCAAATGACTTTCTAAGTCTCTCATAATGTCTAGATACTCTCCATGCCTTCAACTCATAGCTCACAACCCTCTTGTTGACCCTCAGATACCCTCAACTAGGAGATGGACTCAAGGCTTGATCTGCTGAACTCTTTGCTTTCAAATTCTTTCCTGATGACTTGAATAAGATTGAATTGGGATAATAACCTCTTGATAGGCTTCTAGAGATGAGAATAATGATTGGTCCCCCTGTTGTATGACTTGCTATGCTTATGCTATGCAGATGATTAGACTATGTACATGACTCTATATGCAAATGCTAATGACATTGAAACATAAACCCAAGGAATAAGGTTGAGCAAATTTTAGGGTGCAACAACGAGCACCAATTCTCAAAATACGCTTATTCAAACTGGCCTGAACTGCCTGAAACGCCAGGGGCTGCAATTCCAATAAAATCAATCTGACTGAGAAAAATGCAATGCATGCGGTATATGAATGCGAATGCAAAATGCGTCGAAACATATACCAGATACGGGAACCGATTGGCCAAATTTCGGGGTGCAACAATTGGTTATGTACGTTATGAACTTCTTGAAATGAGATGTATCTACCTTTTGTTATCTCTACCGTGCTACTTTAGTACCAATCATGAAATATGGCTCAATAACTTCTTGAAACCAATTGAATATGAAACGAATTGAAGTATCTTCTGGACTAATTGCGTCTAAATTCAATTATGGCTTGAAACCTGCGAGTCAAATCTAAGTTTGTCACAAACCGATGACTTGAAATTTGCTAGCTAAATCCAAGTTTGTCACAAACGGATTTTCTAATTATGTTTTTTTTTAAAATTGGCAAGCTAAAACTAGGTTTGTCACAGACTGATTTAGAATCCAAATATAGCTCGATGTTTGCAATCAAATCAAACAAGGCCTGAGGCTGAATCGACCGTGCGAAGCACCTTTGCATAACTTGAATTAAATATGCATACAAACAATTTATTTAAATAGAAATCTTGGAGAGTCGTGGCCCGAAGTCATGAAGTAGTAAAACATTCATTAATTGCTGAAGTATGACAAATTTGGGGTATGACAGATGCCCCTATCTAATTGTCTTAAACCTGAGCGAATGAACTGCTGCATGGCGTTCATTTCAAGGTGGAAGTCAATTAGATACAGAAGACCCTGAAATTTGTCCGGTAGAGGAGTTAAAAGTACCATGAATGGGTTAATAGGATGAACAAGATAACCTGATATTCTCTGGGTGGTCGAAGCAGTCCCTTATCTAGTAAAGTTCTTCATGATACCAGAATAGTATAACCAATCCACTTTGGGGTGGTCGAAGCAGTCCCTCATTCGTTAAGGTCCTTCGCGATACCAAAGTGGTATAAACGCGCCTCTTTGGGTGATCGAAGCAGTCCCTCATTCGTTAAGGCTCTTCGATGATACCAAAGCAGTATCTTAAACAAAACTTGAGATTCTTCGGGTGGTCGAAGTAGTACCTTATCCATTAAGGCTCTTCAATGATACCAAAGCAGTATCTCGAGCGAAACTTGAGATTCTTCGGGTGGTCGAAGCAGTACCTTATCCATTAAGGCTCTTCAATGATACCAAAGCAGTATCTCGAGCGAAACTTGAGATTCTTCGGGTGGTCGAAGCAGTACCTTATCCATTAAGGCTCTTCGATGATACCAAAGCAGTATCTCGAACAAAACTTGAGATTCTTCGGGTGATCGAAGCAGTACCTTATCCATTAAGGCTCTTCGATGATACCAAAGCAGTATCTCGAGCGAAACTTGAGATTCTTCGGGTGGTCGAAGCAGTACCTTATCCATTAAGGCTCTTCGATGATACCAAAGCAGTATCTCGAATAAAACTTGAGATTCTTCGGGTGGTCGAAGCAGTACCTTATCCATTAAGGATCTTCGATGATACCAAAGCAGTATCTCGAACAAAACTTGAGATTCTTCGGGTGGTCAAAGCAGTACCTTATCCATTAAGGCTCTTCGATGATACCAAAGCAGTATCTCGAACAAAACTTGAGATTCTTTGGGTGGTCGAAGCAGTACCTTATCCATTAAGGTTCTTTGATGATACCAAAGCAGTATCTCGAACAAAACTTGAGATTCTTCGGGTGGTCGAAGTAGTACCTTATCCATTAAGGTTCTTCGATGATACCAAAGCAGTATCTCGAACAAAACTTGAGATTCTTCGGGTGGTCAAAGCAGTACCTTATCCATTAAGGCTCTTCGATGATACCAAAGCAGTATCTCGAACAAAATTTGAGATTCTTCGGGTGGTCGAAGCAGTACCTTATCCATTAAGGCTCTTCGATGATACCAAAGCAGTATCTCGAGTGATAATTTTGCTGAGGAATAGTTGAGCTAAAATTCCTATTAGAGGAACGACGTTGTCAAAACTCTGCAGGGGGAAAGCCTTCAAGAAACTTTTTAAGGTAACCTCTGCTTGGGGAGCTATAAGAGCAATAGTTGCTGGGGGATTATCATCATCAACTGCATAGTTGGAGAATGACTTGTCGGGGAGTAGAATTCCCTGAACTCGTGGGGTATTAACTCTTTTCGGAGTCATACTGCCAACTTCATTGGAGGACTGACCAAGATGCTTGCGAACTGATCCTGGATCTTGCTACATTGCTATGTAATGCAATGTTTTATGATGCCCAAACATGCAACTAAGATGTAACTGCTAGGGAGTGTACGATGCGAATGAAAATGATATGTTAATGCTTGATATGATTATGATATGTGGCTGTGTGTCATGCTTATGATAATGCAGCGACCAGGTATGTTGGGGATGAAATCATGTCGGGGACATCACCAGGGATTGGATTCAGTAGTTGCCAAACGGTTTGGACTTTGGTTATTGAGGATGTCAACGAGGATGGACTTTTAGTGGTTGCCAATGAAGACTGGACTTTTAGGGTGAATTTAAGGCCCCAATTGGAGTGGCTTTTTGATATTGCCAATAAAAGATTGGGCTTTCTGTGAGGTAGTGAGAGGATTAGACTACTCGACATCCCAGATTTAGATACTCCATGACGACCAGGGGAATTGATTGCCCCAGTTTAGTTCTTGAACTCGATGCTGGGGGGACCCACATCATATAAACCCTTTAGAAAGGCAAAGCTTTTCATGATGACAAGCTTGGGCAGCTGACGACTAATTCAATGCTTCTACCTGTTGATATTTTTCTTGGAGACCATCTATTTTCCCCAATATCTTCGAACATCAAAACAAGTTCTATACCTTGTCAAAAGTTATATTTTTATTTTTTTAGCTGAAGTTTCGAACACAAATCATCAAAATAAAATTAATTTGCAAAGAATCAGATAAAGTAAAAGAGTGAGCACAATTTAATTGAGAAATCTCTCTTTATATTGATTTGACCCTTGAATGGGTAAATATACAAAGATGTAATCCCTTAATGAGGTGATTACAGTGCAAGAAAAACATAATGGCAAAAATTAGAGTTCCTTTGAGTTTTAACACTGCTATAGTCCCTATGACTTTGGAAGTCTTCAACACCTTGCTTCATAGAAAAATGGCTGGATCAATCATGTCTCTTGATAATGTACTAGGGTTAAGTGATCATGCATAATGGATACTTTTCCTTGGAATTTTGCCCCTAACTTTTGCCTGGATCGCCCTTTCGGGTTTTCAATCCACCAGGACACCCTTTTTTGCCTGAGCCGCCCTTTCGGGTTTTCAACTCAGCGGGCCTATTCTTATTTTATCCCTAATTTTTGCCTGAACCGCCCTTTCGGGTTTTCGGTTCACCGGGATAGCCAATTTTGCCTAAGTCGCCCTTTCAGGTTTTCGACTTAGCGGCTCTACTATTCCACTTTTTTAGGCAAAGTATTGTTTGACCAAATCTGCATTCACTGGATAAGGTAACTCCTTCCCATCCATGGTTGCGAGCTTTAGGGCACCACCAGAGAATGCTTCTGTTACCACATATGGGCCTTCATAGTTTGGCGTCCATTTGCCCCTAGATTCATTATACATAGCCATGATCCTCTTGAGTACTAAGTCTCCTTGTGCGAATGTCCTGGGATGCACTCTTTTGTCGAAGGCTCTCTTCATTCTTCTCTGATAAAGCTGGCCGTGGCATATGGCTGTCAAGCGCTTTTCCTCAATGAGATTAAGTTCTTCAAACCTCGTCTTTACCCATTCGGCTTCATCAAGTTGAGCTTCCATTAAAACCCTCAGCGAAGGGATTTCGACCTCTATTGGGAGAACTGCCTTCGTGCCATAAACCAACGAGTAGGGAGTTGCCCCTGTTGAAGTTCGTACTGAAGTACGGTAGCCGTGTAGTGCAAAGGGTAACATCTCGTGCCAATCTTTGTACGTGACCACCATCTTCTGGATAATTTTCTTGATATTTTTATTGGCTGATTCCACGGCTCCATTCATTTTGGGTCTATATGGTGTTGAGTTATGGTGTTCTATTTTAAAACTGGCGCACAACTCGTCCATCATTTTGTTGTTGAGATTGGACCCATTGTTAGTGATGATGCGGTTAGGCACTCCATATTTGCATATAATGTTGTGTTTCAAGAAGCGAGCGACTACTTGCTTAGTAATGTTGGTATATGAAGCAGCTTCAACCCACTTGGTGAAATAGTCTATAGCCACAAGTATGAAGCGATGTCCGTTTGAAGCTTTTGGTTCAATCATCCCAATCATATCTATTCCCCACATGGAGAAGGGCCATGGTGAGGTTAAGACGTTCAATGGAGTGGTAGGTACATGAATCTTATCAGAGTATATTTGGCATTTGTGACAAGTTCGGGCATGATGATAACAATCTGCTTCCATGGTAAGCCAATAATAGCCCGCTCTCAATATTTTCTTTGCCATGGTATGTCCATTCGCATGAGTCCCAAAGCAACCCTCATGAATGTCTTTTAGAATTTGTTCAGCTTCACGTTTCTCCACACATCTAAGCAAAACAGTGTCATAGTTGCACTTGTACAATACATTTCCATTGAGGAAGAAGTTGGATGCCAATCTTCGCAAAGTTCTTTTGTCGATACCCAGGGCTCCTTCGGGATATTCGTGCTTTTCAAGATATCGCTTTATATCATAAAACCACGACTTTTCATCTACATCTTTATCAGCAGTCAGGCAATGCGCGGGCTCTTCAAAGCGTCGTAAATCAATAGACGGTCGGTGATTAGGCCATATCAACTTGTACATGGATGCCAGAGTTGCCAAAGCGCCAGCCATTTGATTCTCTTCTCGAGGTATGTGAGCAAAAGTGATATCATCGAATCGGGGAAGCAATTTGGCCACATAATCCCGGTATGGAATTAAATTTTCATGCTTTGTATCCCAATCGCCTCTTATTTGGTAAATTACCAGAGCAGAATCTCCAAACACATCGAGAGTTTTGATTCTCAAGTTAATGGCCTCTTCTAGCCCTAGTATACATGCCTCGTACTCTGCTATATTGTTAGTGCACGGGAAACAGAGTTTGGCCGTAAACGGCAAGTGAAATTTTTTGGGAGATGTAATCACTGCCCCAATTCCGTGTCCATAAGAGTTAGAAGCACCATCGAACATAAGAGTCCATCGCTCTCCTGGTTCTGGCCCTTCATCTGGCCCTGGCTCCTCGTAATCTTTTGCCATCATGATATCCTCGTCTAGAAAGTCGAACCTTAACGGCTGATAATCTTCCACGGGTTGGTGGGCCAAATGGTCCACTAGCACATTTCCTTTGATAGCCTTCTGAGCGACATACTGGATGTCGTATTCAGACAAAAGCATTTTCCATCGGGCTATCCTACCGGTAAGAGCAGGCTTCTCAAATATGTACTTGATTGGATCCATCTTAGAGATTAAGTATGTGGTGCGTGTCAGCATATATTGTCTGAGGCGTCCAGCAGCCCACGCGAGTGCACAACAAGTTTTCTCAAGCAAAGAGTATCTAGTCTCACAGTCGTTAAACTTTTTGCTGAGATAGTATATAGCATGCTCTTTCTTGCATGAATCATCTTGTTGTCCTAATACACAACCCATGGATTCTTCTAGCACAGTTAGGTACATAATGAGCGGCCTTCCAGGAACTGGTGGTATCAAGATCGGTGGTTCTTGCAAATATTCTTTGATTGCATCAAATGCCCCTTGGCATTCATCATTCCATACAACCGACTGATCTTTCCTGAGTAACTTAAAAATTGGCTTGCAAGTGGCTGTGAGATGTGAAATAAATCTTGCGATATAATTCAACCTCCCTAGAAATCCACGGACCTCCTTTTTGGTCTTTGGTGCAGGCATGTCCTGAATCGCCCTTACCTTATCAGGATCCACCTCAATCCCTTTCTGGCTTACGATAAAGCCCAACAACTTTCCAGACCGCACCCCGAACATACATTTGTTGGGATTAAGTCTCAACTTGAACTTCCTCAGTCTGGCGAACAACTTTTCCAAATTAACCAAATGTTCATCTTCAGTCTGGGACTTAGCAATCATGTCGTCAACGTACACTTCGATCTCTTTATGAATCATATCATGAAAGAGTGTTACCATTGCACGTTGGTACGTTGCCTCATCGTTCTTCAACCCAAATGGCATTACCTTGTAATAGAATGTGCCCCATGGTGTAATGAACGTGGTCTTTTCCATGTCATCTAGATCCATCTTAATTTGATTGTAACCAGAGAATCCATCCATGTAGGAAAAAACGGAGAACTGAGCCGTATTATCTACCAACACATCAATATGAGGCAATGGAAAATCATCTTTAGGACTTGCTCTGTTTAAGTCGCGGTAATCCACACACATACGGACCTTTCCATCCTTCTTCGGCACTGGAACAATATTTGCAACCCATTGCGGATATTTGGCCACTGCTAAGAATCCTGCATCGAATTGTTTTTGGACTTCATCACGGATTTTCAGAGCCATATCAGGACGGGTTCTTCTCAATTTCTGCTTGACGGTATGACACTCTTCTTTGAGTGGCAACTTGTGTACAACGATGTTCGTATCTAGACCAGGCATGTCCTGATACGACCATGCGAATACATCAGCATATTCTCGAAGGAGCCCTACCAACTTTACCTTGACAGTATCCTGAAGAGACGCGCCAACCCTTATCTCCCTTTTATTTTCTTCTGAACCTAGGTTGATAATCTCGACATCCTCTTTATGCGGCATAATGACCTTCTCTTCTTGCTGCAGCAACCTAGCCAATTCATTGGGGAGCTCATCCTCGTCTTCCTCATCCGCTCGGTATATTGGACAATCAAAATCATAAAGGCCTATAGCAGTGTCGATATCAAGGACCTCAGTAGTGTCCTTTTGAAGAGGGAAGAATTAGGGTATTTTGATGGTCTTCCAGTTCTTCAATTCTTCACCAGGTTCAGCCTGTCGGATCCAGCTTGCGGAGACTTCTTTGTCATTAGCCTCATCTTCAATTACCATGGCGGAGGTATGATCGAAGATATGCCCGGCGCTCTTGAAAACTTCTGCTACAAGAGGAATCTGCTTCTTGTCACGTGCAACCGTCACTGTGTTGGATGAAGGATGGTATCCTATCCCAAATTTGTCGAATTTTTCAGCCACTTCCACCATCTTGCCCCAACCTTGGGCGTTCCCTTCATCTACAACCATCTTAGCCTCTTCATAAGAGGCCATTGCTGATCTTGAACTCTGACTATCTGAAATTCGCTGCACCGCTAATGTATTCACCATTTCAAACGACTGAAAAGGCGTTTCCATCATTTCCCCTTCAACTTCAATGTACCTGAAGGACGTCAAGTGGCTTACCAAGATATCCTCCTCTCCTCAAATCTGGACTACCTTATCATTACTGACAAATTTTAGCTTCTGGTGAAGGGTGGAGGTAACAGCTCCTGCATAATGAATCCAAGGTCTTCCTAATAGACAGTTGTACCCTGGATAGATATCCATTACTTGGAAGGTAATAGTGAAGACAGTTGGCCCAATTTTTATTGGCAAGTCCACATCGCCAATCACACCACGCCTAGAACCATCAAAAGCTTTGACTACCAGAGCACTCGGCTTCATGCTAACTCCTTTTACTGGCATTCTCTCCAGGGTGATCTTAGGAAGCACATTTAAAGAAGAACCTGTATCCACTAAGACTCGAGATATCAATGTGTCTTGACACTTGATAGAAATATGGAGAGCTTTATTGTGATTTCTTTTCTCTGCAGTCAGGTCATCATCATTAAACCCAAGAAAGTTTCCGGTTGTTACGCTAGCTATCACATCATCGAACTGGGCTACGGTGATGTCTTTAGCAATATGCGCAGCGCTCAACACCTTCATTAAAGATAACCTGTGGGCCTCTGAACTAAGTAACAACGAGAGCATGGAAATTCTGGCTGGAGTCTGGTTTAATTGATCAATCACTTTATAATCACTTTTTCTGATGATCTTCAAAAACTCCTCAGCTTCCTTCGGCGTAACCGTTGCCTTTGGTGATGATACCTCAACAGGTGGCTCAACACTTGGCAGTTCAACTGTAGCTTTTTCTTTATTCCTAGCTGGCATTTCCACTGGTTTGGCGGCAAATAAACGACCGTTACGGGTCATCCCACTAGGCCCAACAACTGCATCGCATTTGGCAGCGTCATACTCAATCACTAGTCTCTCTGGCCTCTGTTTAAAAACTTTGGGCTCAAATTCATTGACAGAATACTCTATTACCACTGGAGCTGGTCGTGCTGCTTTTTGTCTATTGACGTCATCTTCATCATATTGCATAATCACGGGTGCTGGTCGGGCGGGCCTCTGTTGAAAGGCTTCCGAAGGATCATACTGCAAGACTATTGGTGCTGGTCGAAGTCGCCTTGTCGGATAAGCACTTGTTTCATCATACTGAATATCAATAGCAGACACGTTCGAATCTCTTTGTTCTATTTGTATTATCCCATGTTCTATGAACCTTTGTAAATGTCTCTTCACCACTTCGTCAGTCAAATTCTCCACTTCTTCTTGGGGAGTCATCCCACTTCTCTTCAATTGTTCTCCAATAACGGCCATTGGAGTACGGACATCTTCAACATTTGTAATTAGTCTCAAACCACTACTCTCTTCCACAGCATTGACAGAAGGACCTCCATGTTTAGGTAACGGATCCTTCGTAATATTGGCACCTCTAGGTGTAAAAGTGAGATCTTTGGACTCTATCAAGTCTTGCACCCTGTTCTGAAACGCATAGCAGTTGTCTATGGAGTGTCCAGGGGCTCCCTTATGGAACTCACAATGAGCATTAGCATCGTATCCAGGAGGATATGGAAAAATTGTCGGACGTAGATCTCGCAATGTTAAGTGTCCACTCTGATTTAGCTGAGCAAAGATTTATCCATATGACATAGGAAACAGATCAAGTTGTCTTCTTGGCTGTCTCGGCCTTTGTGGTCTCTGAGCCGGAGCATTCTGATATTACGATGGAGGAACTCTCTGATAATTCTGTTGTTGATTCTGTTGTTGAGCTGGTTGTTGGTAGGGAGCTTGGGCTACTGCAGCTACTTGTAGATACTGGATATCCACCGGAGCTCTGCCCCTTTGTCCTCTCATCACGGCGTTAGCCTCATCTTCCCTTTTCTTCATAAAAGGCTTTCTTCCTCCATTCATTGGGACTACAACCTTGTTCTTTTTCAAAGTGCTCTCGATTCTTTCACCTACTGACACCACTTCAGCAAAGTTAGGGAAACTGGACCCAAGCATGCGATCCAAGTACTGAGGTTGTAGAGTTCCCATAAACTAGTCAGTTAACTCCTTAGTCAGCAATGGTGGTTGAACACAGGCGACCAACTCCCTCCACCTTTGGGCATACTCTTTAAATGACTCATTGTTACGTTGAGTCATATCTTGCAGTTGCGTGCGATTCGGTGCCAAATCAGTATTATACTAATAATGTTGTGAAAACGCATCTGCTAGATCTCTCCACGTACTGATTTGCCCTTTTTCTAACTGCATATACCATTCCAATGATGCCCCACTGAGGCTATCTTGGAAGTAATGTATTAAGATCAAGTCGTTATCAATGTGAGCCGCCATCTTGCGACAATAAGCTCTTAGATGGGTTTTGGGGCAGCTGACCCCCTTGTACTTCTCAAAGTCTGGGACTTTGAATTTCTTCGGTATCACCAATCCCGGAACTAGGCACAGGTCCACAGCATCCAACCCTGGAGTCTTTTTGATTTCTAATGACTTGATTTTCTCTTCAACAGTTCGTAGTCTATCTGCAGCAAGGTCATTAGTAATCCCCATATTATGTTGAGGAGGAGGTGGTGGAGGTTGGTAAAAAGAATCATATTGTTCATCCATGTCTGCTTCATAGCCCTGACGCGCGGATGTGGAACGGTCGACAAGGTCCACGTGGGGAGTTTTAACAATCCCAGAAGTTCCTATATTGTCAGCCACCTTTTTGGCATTAGCAAAAGTCTCATCATTGTTTTCTTTTTGGGCTAACGTCAGCATTGTCTCCAGTAGTTGGTCCATCTTCATCTTGAGAGCGTCGATGTCACCCCTCATGGTGTTCTAAGTCTCTTCCATTTGTTCAAGCGTCATTTGAAAGTTGCGCCTGGTCTCGTAACGATGTCGAGTAGTCAGCTTTCAAGTTCTGGAGGTAGAAAGGAAAAGTCCGATGAGTTGTACTGTCGGGTGAAGGTGCAAAATGCTTATGTTTATGATTATGATTATGATTGCATTTTTATTTTTTTTAGGGAAGCATTTATACCAACGGTTATTTATCAATCATTCAAACAACACAAGAACAAGTAAATTAAAAAGACTACTCCTCATTCATTCAAATTGTTCCAACATAAACAGAGTACAATCCATCCAGGAATATAAAATTTGCGAAAAATAATAGAAAAACAAAGAAAACTTCAAGCTTCATTTCTTCTTGCTTCGCGCTCCTTGAGCTCTTCCTTGAATCTTGCCAACATTTCCTTGCACACACATATGAACTCATAAATAGCCGGTTGCGGTAGAGTCATCTATGGCTTCCATAGCATCTCTATGTTTCCATATCAGATCTTTGGCCAACCAGTTACAAAATTCCACCAACCCATTTAACTTGTTGCGGTATGCGTCTCGGTTATCCTTCATGATGTGAATGGACTGCTCATATGCCGCAACATCACGAGCTAACTGATCTCTTGCAGCAGACCAAATTGCTTGGTCTTCCTTGATAGCTCCTATCTGATTCTCCTGATACTTAATAAACTTCTTGGCCCATCCAGGTCAACACATATCTTACGCCAGTCTTCTGGTTTAACCCAAGATGAGTTTAGGGCTTCTGCCTTGAGTTGACGTTCTCTATCCTCGTCAGCTCTTGATTGACGTAGTGCAACACCAAGTGTCTTGATTTCAGCTCCTAATGTCTCCATGATCTCCTTATTCTGTTTAGTGGCTAGAAGATACCACTGTTCATTCTCTCGCCATTTTCTATGAGCGTGCTCTAGCTGCTCTTTGAGGGATTCTAAACAACTGTCAGCCTGGTTGATACATACTTTGGTTCTTTTCCTTTTACCCTTTTCTTCATTAATATTGCTTCCCATCTCTTCCATTCGCTTATCCTTTCTCTCGATCTCATACCTCATGTGATTCTTTTCATTAGTCACATTTTGAAGCTTGACTTGTAAATCTTCGTTTTCTTTCCCTAGCTGGGCTATCTTGACTCTCATCTCTTCCACTTCTTCAACTGATACGGGTACAGGTTGCGGAGTGGTGAGTTTAGGAGGTGCCTCAATAGAAAAGGGGAGCTTAACTATTTTGACCCTCTCTAGAACCCACTGCCGAAAAGGCATCCTGGCCACACCATCCCTTCTTCTCAAATCTGATCCTTTAGTATGAACTTTCTGCCAAGATCGTACAATCTGACAGAGAAGTGAGGGATCCTTAGCACCTCTCTCATGGAGGATCATTTCTTCTAGTTCTTTGTCTTCAGGTTTCCCTAACATTGGGTACTCCAATTGTCGTATAGCTAGTATAGGATTATAGCTTATACAACCTTTTGATCCGATCAACGGTACGTTGCAAAAACTACCACAGCTCATGATGATTTCACTTACTTCCAACTTTTTCGGGTACCAGGTGATGTTCTTTTCAGAGATAGATACTAGAAATTGAGCCCATTCCCCACTGTTCAAAATAGGGACGGTGGTGTGACGTTTGAGTACGTGAGAAGTGAGCCATTTGTAAAGAATAGGGAGACAAAATGTCAACACTGAACCCTTTCTTTCATGGCGAAGGTGTAAAGTGTAGAAAACATCAGCCAAGAGAGGGTGTATCGGGCTTTGCTCTTTCTTCCAAACGGCCCAAAACACGCTGACAGCTGCAGAATCAACGAAATCTTCGAAAGTGGGAAACAATACTAGCCCATAGATGAGGAGAGCCAATACATTCACCAAAGCATCCCATTGTTTGTTCTTTAACATCTTAATTGCTTCTTTCTCCAATACAATGCTTCTAAAGCCAAAGAAATCTTCCCTTTTCTTCCAACCAGCTTTGGCTATTGAAATTGAAATTTTGAGAGCATCGGCCAATTCTTCCACTTCTGGAGTCTGCCCTATCATAGTATAAGGTGCCCTACCCTTGACCGGGAAACCTAGGAACCCCTCAAACTCTTCAATAGCAGGTGTTAAGTAGAAATCTTGGAATAAGAAGCTTCTCATTTGCGGATCATAAAATTGTGCCAAAGCCGTAATAGCAGGGGACCTGTACTTCAACCATTAGCAGATCGGTCACCTGGCTAAACCTTCCTATCAGAGTCTTCTTGAAGATGGTAGACATTTCTTTCAAACAGTTCATGACCATACTAACATCAGGTTTGAGTGCTTTAAGCTGAATAGTCTTTCTTTTTTCTGAACTTGCGGCCATTTGTGAATGTATTTCAACCTGTCAATATAAACGCTTCCCTGAAAATAAAAACTAGTGTAAGTTATGATGCATATGTAAATGTTTATGAATGCAACAGTGCGGGATCCAGGCTATCACAAGTATCTCCCACCCTCCTAATAGGTATAAAGATAGTTTTAGATTCTTTACCCAAAATGACCCACTCACGGGATAGTTTCTACGTTGACGGACGGGGTTCTCAAGGTCATAGATACCAATGATACCACCATCATGCAACAGGCGAGCTGTATTACGACGGTAATACCAAAGGATCTCTCTCGAGAGGAGTCTTCATGTCAGGCCCACGAGAAGCGAGTCCTCGGGGACCAACACTACACGACTACCAATATAGAAACTGGTTCTAAGAGTGGTTCCCAGAGTCATGGACCCTTCATGAATAAATCGTGCAACAGGCTAGCGGCGTTACGATAAGATCTACGAAAAGGTCTATTCTGGAGGAGCTTTCATGCTAGGCACACAAGGAGCGAATCCTCGGGGACTAACATTACTCGACTACCAATTCTAAACTATGTTTTCTCTCTTCTTTTTCCAAAGCTCGGGTGTAGAGCTTTACTTGTGATATTTTTCCGGAATCCAACAAGCAAATGTAATACATAACACATAATAGAGAAAGTAATAAATAAACAACAGGAGAACATAAACACAAAGAAAACAGTTAAGAAAAGGTCAACACTCTCAAATCGAGTCAAGTTAGGCTTGACTCTCTCTTGCATAGGGCAGTGCGAGTCCCCAGCAGAGTCGCCATCTGTCGTACCTCGAAAAATACGATCCTCGCGATGGACGCGGAAAATACGTTCGAACAGAGTCGCCACCGAACTTTATTCATTCCAAGGAAGGAATAGGAAAATATCGATAAAACCTTTAAGGAGATAAGAACATGGTCATCGCAACCAATATTCTAGGTTCGGGAGTCAGTTACGCAGAGGGAAGGTATTAGCACCCTCTACGTCCGTTGTACTCAACGGGAACCTCTTAATTCGATTCGAGAGTAAAGTTAACTATGCTTGTTTGTTTTCTTCTAAGGTTTCTCCTATAGGGGGAATGAGTGGTTTTAAGATAGGGTGCTCGCCAAGGATTTGGGCCATTGTGCCTACGTATCTTCACTTGTAAGAAGGAATGAAGAATCAGAGCAGCCGTAGTTCGGCTAACTACGGTAAAAGGTTTGTGTTTGGAATGAACGAGAGTTTAGATCGCATTCTAACTGCTAAACATTGGCTTGTCTGCTCGCTAGGGGAGGCCGAAGCACGAGTTTGTTATGCGCAGAAGAAAGGACTAAACAATGTTCTTTGGTAAAGTATTTAGGTTGGAGATCGCACGAGGGCGAGGAATTTGTGTTTATCGTATTGGATGTTTTGGTTTTGGGAAAAGGAGGGTAGATTTTAATAGGTTTAAGGTTTCAATTGCACGGGGGCAAGAAATAGGAGTTTGGTTAGGTAATTTGATGGAGAATGACGACTGTTCGATAAACGAGACGTCGGCCTTGCAATCAATTAATCGGGATATTATTGGAATGCTGGATTCCAATGACACCTTTTTCATTCGACTAACTTCGAAATTTGTTTGAGAAATTTTTAATCGCACGAGGGCGAGAAAAGAGAATTGGATTGAATATTTTAAGGGAGAATGACGATTACTCGATAAACGAGATGTCGGCCTCGCAATCAATTAATCGGGATATTATTGGAATGCTAGATCCCAACAACACCTTTTTCATTCAATTAATTATGAAATTGTATTTGAATGGACAACGGCGATATTTGTCCAAATAGTTAGGGCATGTATTTTATAGACGAAAGGTCGAGTAATCCACAACCTAAAGCGTACGCCCCAAGAGTGATTACCCAAGAATTCAAAGAGTGCGAGACTCCAAGAACTCAATTCTTTCGTAATTTAATTAAGAAAATAATTTGAATTTGACATACGATTTAGAAACATAGTAGGGTTTATACTCGATCGCACGAAGGTGAGGAACGAGATTAGATGGTTTGAAAAATTAGGAGGAATGACGACTACTCGACAAACAAGACGTCAGTCTCGTGACCAATTAGTCGGGATATCGCTGGAATACTGGATCCCAACGACATCTTTTTTCATTCCCTTAATTACAAAATATATTTGTTGGATGGTAAATACTTGTCCAAGTAATTAGAAGAGGTGTCTTAGGAACGAAAGTTTGAGTGACACACTATACAAGGCGTACGCCTCAATAGTAGTCACTCTCGAATTCGAGGAATGCGCGACTCCAAGAATTTGGTACTTTAATTTAAGAAAATAATAACGTAGGTGGGTTAAACTAAGGTAGGCATTAGGGTTCATCTATTTTGAAAGACTTAAACAAAATTGAGTATCCTAATGATGAAAGACGAAGAGATCACAACTCAAGGTGTGCACCTTGAGAGCGGTCGCTTAAGGACCCAAGGAGTGCTAGACTCCAAGAACCCACCACTTCCATAAAAAAAATTTGGTCGTTTGTATTAAGAAAATAATTATTCTCATGACTCAAATAAAGAATATATGTATATATTATTTAGGCATTATAGAATAATTTGTAATAAGATATGATATATTTAATTAAATTTAAGAAATAATATACCATAAATACTTATTCTCAATAAAAAAAAATTAATAACAAAAAAAAACTTGGTTTAGAGGTAAGGAAATTATTAATTACAAACTTATTACTAGACAAGAACATGTTTTTTTTTCTTTTGGTCCCGACCTTAATTAACTTATTAATCTCTAACCCAATTATAAAATAATGAAACTAAATGGGTTAATAGGATCACCACCGCATGCCCTAATATCCTAAAACCCAGCATGTATCTCATGCTAAACCACCTCTAGGGCTTATAATTCATATGCCCTATCCACATTTTCTTTTTATGTACCTACCTATATAAAAACAACATAAAAATAATTGAATAAATAAAGATAGACTTTCAAAAGGTAATGATAAGCTCTTGAATCCTACACCTGCTGGAGATAGTCGTTCAGGCCCTAGGGTAGCGCAACAGCTCCCACTTTTCATTTTTTCAACATTGTCAATTAATTCAGATAGTAAAACCAAACGCACGGCTCAATGAATTTGGTTCTTCCAGCAAAAAATAAACACGTTTCATATATTATCCAATACCAAGTGAAAAGCAATGAAAACTCTTCCCTTTCTATCATCCGTGCTTTTCGCCTCCCTCTCTCATCTCATACCCACTGAGTTTCTCTCTCGATTCACAACCAAACCTTATCCTTTCTGAATCCTAGCCCCAAATCAATTTCTAAACCCCTAATCCCAACTCGCATCTAACAAGCACACTCATAATCACAAATCAAAACCTAATCAAAACATATTTCAAAGGATAAATCACAGTGCTCAAATGACGACGAGCGAAAAATCAAATGAAGAGGGGACTCACCAACTTCGAGCTACTCCGATGGCGAATCTTGAGGTAACTGGTTCGTGCTGTATATTTCTTCACCTTTCTCTTCTTTTCTTGTGCCCTATTTCTGGATTTGAGTGATGCGGCTAGGTTCAAGTTGGCTAGAGCTTCAATGTGAAGCTCTATCAACCTTTTGACAGAACTTTGGAGTGATTTTAGGTATTGTGAGGATCAAATTATGCAGAGCTTCGCTAGGGTTGTTCTGTGTGTCTTTTGCAAATGATTGGGATTGTATTTATAAGGGATTTTAGGGTTTGGCTTGGTACGTGTGAAAATCAAAATCTGCTGGTGAAAAATTGTTTGATATCGTGTGAGGTTTTGTGTAGGACAATGAGGTGTCTTTGGGTAGTACAATTCCGTTAGAGGTTTATACCACTTATTTCTGATTCCCCTTTGGGTGATAGTGACCTTTTTATTTGTCTGTAGTGGACTTTAAAAAATATCTGGTTTTTTTTTTTGACGAGTTTTTACTGTGTTAAAAACGTAATTCATGAACTTTTTTTACCCTGCTGATGTGGTAGTATTTGGTTGACTTCAAACAAATATGACTTTGGTTTCTTCTCACATGAACTATTATACCGACTATTTCTTCATAAATGATACATTGTCTTGTTCTCCTTATTATGCATTTTGTGGTTGCAATGGAGTGATGACTCCTTACTGGTTTGGGCTGACTCATCTTCATTTCTGGTTCCAGGATGGCGAGAAGGACTTAGCATGACGAGCGAATTCATCGCTTGTTCTTGGTTGGCACAATGGTGTATGTTTTCGCATTCTCCGTCCAACTTGGGCTCAAGGATAGAAAATTCTTCTTTATTCTCGATACTTTACTTCTTATACACTATTAGATTCACTCCTTTCATTATTTTGGTATCTCAACATATGACTTACTTGGTGCATTGTTTTGTGTTAATTATGATCTGTCATGAGGATGAATAGGAGGATAAGGTGATGACTGAGAGTAATATGCTGTATGTTGTGTAGTGGACTGCAGATTTCATGAAAGCTGACAAAGGATGATCCTTAGTTATTGATTCTGACTCTAGACAGATGGAACTCTTTATTTTCAATAACTCTTTTTCCAACTTTTCTATTTCCATAGCATACTTCTCCGCTCTAAAGCATAGCTTATTATGACTGCATTTGATGGAATCATGAAATTTTGCAACAGGTTCAGAAGCATGCCTCCTGGCAAGAGAGAAAATATCAGATGACAGGGCGTTGACGGATAATTCAAGAACTTGAGCCCAACCATGTACAACACTGGTTGAAAGGCAATCCAATGGTAAGATTCTTTGCAACACCAAGGAATATGCTTGCAGAATTTTTAAAAATTTCCTATCTATATCACAACATTGTGCTTGTGTTGGCTCAGGAATGAATGAAACTATGTTTGTGTGTTAGGGAAATCCTCGTGTGCGTATTGAGGATATGGCAGTGATGGAGTATACCTGCTGACCGCCCTAGTTGCATAAGCTCCCTCTGGGGTATTAGCATGTGCTACTGCAAGAATCTGATTCCTTGAAGCTTCGGGATGGAACAGACTGACTGACAACATAATTGGCCCAGCCAGTAGGCTTCTCAAGTCCATTTAGAGGTCTACGACTCATCTTATACAGATACGAATCCTCGGAGAGTGGTGTCTGATGAAACACACCATTCCTTGGTGGAAGCTGCAACATTGAGGCAGAGAGTATTTCATTCAAAACAGGATATCTGGGTACAGTTGTTGGTACATCCGATGGGCGAAACATTTCTACTAGAATTCCTACTTATCTAGTATTATGTTCAGGATTAAACTTGTGAGGGTGATTCTGATAGTTCTCTTCATTTATTGCATCAGTTTGAACCATCCGAAGCATTGTGTTTACTCTTTCTCTTCTCATTTTGCAGGGCATGGGGAAAAAATCATGGTGGCGAAAATGCGGTGCAGTTTCTGCAGGGTATTTTACTCTGTCTTGTGAGATAATATAGTCTCGATGGTAAGGCAGTTGCTTCATCTTCTTTATGCCTTTCATAAGTTTTGGAGACGGATAAATGGATGAGTTTAGTTGATGTTTGTGCCAAGGCCCATAGATGGCATTTCGACACGAACAAACAGCCTAGTTCAAATTTAATGATCTTGACCTTAGTCTGGTAAATTTGGATATTGACCAGGCGTACAAATATGCTGAATTTTGATGCAGGCTTGTCACTCTCAGGTATGTATCACAACTTCTTTTTACTCCTTTTCATTCATAGTGATAACCATAAACATTAACTTCTGCTGCAGTTTTTTTAAACTTGCTCATTGCCTTGACAGAGATGGCAGGCCGCTCTATCTTGATTTCTTTATTCACCACACATGTACCCGAAGAGTGATCCAGGCTATACATCACAATCCTCTCATCTGCAGCTCTCGAGGTACCGCCTCCCACCGAAACAATGAACCATCTTCGTATCCAGCTGACATTTAAAAACCTTTGTGACTCAGGTGGTACAAACAATTGAAGTGCCATGTACATCCCTTTACTGCTAACACTTGAAGACTTGCTACCAATATTTGAAGGAATTCGTGCAAATCTCTGATGCAGTTACGTCGTCACTGTTGCGCGTTCAAAAAATTGCTATCGTGTTCACAATATGCCTTTTAATGTTTGTGTGGCAGTATCTACTAAATGGCTTAGCTGTGATGCTTGTATATACGCAGGCCCGAGTAGCACAAACAAATGATATGCTGGAGCATCTGCCATCAGTTGTAGATTATTTGGAGAATTCTTGTAATGTGATGCAACATATAAGGCCATCATTCACACTGGCTTCTGTGCTCTTAGAGGTACATGGTTTTGCTCTTGATACGCATTTTCATGACATTGTACTTGCAAGTTTTTTTACTTTGAATTTCTTACCATCTTAGTCCTTTAGTAAGATCTCCATAGGTGCACCGCCATTACTAATAATTTCCAATACATTCTCTTCCTTTTTTGACTTTAGGAATGTCTTGGCATCATCATAATAAAGGTTTGTAAATAAATGCAGATTTGTAGCTTTCCTGCAGCTTGAACATCTTAATTCTCCTTGATTTACATGAACTTGCTGTAACAACTTGGTTGGTGTACATTTCTTTGTAATCCTCTCATTTTTAGCTGGTGTGGACATTTGAAACAGATAGATTAATCCCTGTTTTATTTGGACATTCGATTCCTGTTGTTTAACTCTTTCATACTTCAATGTTTTGGCCTAATTTTCCTTCCTGTTATTATCCTTGTTTTGTGCAGAGCTCTCCTTTTGATGCCCGCTAATATAACAACTTGGTGCATCCGTGACTCGTGCAACCGTGAAGCTTGCGTGGAGATCATCTTAGACACGACCAACCCTTAGTGTCTTCCTTAAACATGCTTTTGACATCCTTTCAACTCTTATTTTAGGTACACATGCGACAAGGGCCTTGGTAATTTTCTGAAAATATTCATCAGTTACAGTTGATTTCTTTCTTTGGGGGTTAGATTCATCAGTTGCTTTTTCTTTATCACTGTTAGTTCCATCATTATCATCATTATTATTTCCAATACCACTGCCTGCTTCTTCCTCTCTAACCTGATCTGATTGTCCAGGTGACACCGTGCAATGGTCTCCGACAGCCTGATTGAAGCCTCCACTGCCTAACCGTCATACGATATGCAGCCCTACTTCCAGGATTTGTACCAGCAACATAAGAATCTACGAGTAGTTTTCTTACATCTGATGTTAGCTTTGGTTTAAGAGTCTTTGCATGGGCTATATAACACTTGAGTTCTGCTGTAGTGAATGTTGGAGCAAGAGCATATTCACGCTTTTGACGATTACGCACAATGTGAGAAGCTATGTGGTAATCTGTATTATCGTCCGGGTCATCAATCATAATGTATACAAAATCAAACCTTGAAAGTGTAGCCAGTGGAAGAGCCACGTCGTACTTCAGCGGCTCAGACTCATCGTACCGTCCTCCAGCAGGGTTGGCAGCAACAAGAATGGAAGTATGAGCATTGAGTGTTTGCTTATATTCCTGCTTTAGTGATACTAATAGCTTATTGTTCTACAGCCTCGTGAATTGCAACCTGATCCCTTATGTCCATCATGTCAAACTTTATCAATGCAACAAATACCATTGTCAGCGAGCATCAAAGCACCAACCCCCATGCAAAACTCTCCAATTTCTGGTTCCTTGGAAATAATTGCAGTCACACAAGCAACATATGATGATTTACTAAGTGTATACACAGATCTTGGCACAATGCTTGAAGTATACTTGAGAAATGAGACTTTGCACAACTAGGATTTTTTTTTAGTCTGAACATGTATTACAACATTGGTATTGTAATTGAATCACATTTTTTAACATGTATCACAATATTGGTATTGTAATCTTCAATTCCTGGTAGAACCCTGTGTGTGATTTGATGCTAATAATCTTATTTTCTACTTAATCAGTCTTCTGTTTAAAAACAGAAACAACTTATGAATTATAATTCACACGGTTTTGACAATGGTCCTCCCTTGGCCATAATCGCCTTTAGCCTTTCTTGCAGCAAACTAAAATACTTTGAACAAATTGAAACCAAATACGCTACAGTCAAACATGAGTTGCTCTCGGTCTTCATCATAATTACACTAAAATTTAATATGGTTTGAAAGGTGTACCACAATCATGACCTTAAACCGTGAATTGCAAGGCATTATCCACAACTCAAAACCTCTTAACCAGGTAATCATAATTCTAAAACAACTTGATCACTTATTGGCTATGTATGTTATGAACTTCTTGAAATGAGATTGATCTACCTTTGGTTATCTCTACCGTGCTACTTTAGTACCAATCATGAAATATGGCTCAATAACTTCCTGAAACCAATTGATTATGAAACGAATTAAAGTATCTTCTGGACTAATTGCGTCTAAATTCAATTATGGCTTGAAACCTGCGAGTCAAATCTAAGTTTGTCACAAATCGATGACTTGAAATTTGCTAGCTAAATCCAAGTTTGTCCCAAACGGATTTTATAATTATGTTTTTTTTTTAAATTGGCAAGCTAAATCTAGGTTTGTCACAGACTGATTTAGAATCCAAATATAGCTCGATGTTTGCAATCAAATCAAACAAGGCCTGAGGCTGAATCGACCGTGAGAAGCACCTTTGCATAACTTGAATTAAATGTGCATACAAACAATTTATTTACAGAGAAATCTTGGAGAGTCGTGGCCAGAAGTCATGAAGTAGTAAAACATTCATTAATTGCCGAAGTAGGACAAATTTGGGGTATGACACTAAGCATCTGCCATATCATTTTTAGGCTGAAGCAATGAATACTGAATGCTATATTCATACCAGGATTACCTTGAGAACATGTACTTTAGCTACACTCTATGAGTTGTGGAAAGGAAGGAAGCCTACTGAGAAATACTTTCATGTTTTTGGAAGTAAATGCTACATTTTGGTTGATCATGAACAAAGAAGAAAGATGGATTCCAAAAGTGATGAAGGGATATTTCTAGGTTACTCTACAAACAGTAGAGCCTATAAAGTCTTCAATACCAGAACCAAGGTCATGATGGAGCCTTTTAAAGTTATGATTGATGATTCAACCATTGAGAAGAATACAAATGTTAAAGATGATATTGAAACATCATCTCGGATGAATGATACTTTAGAAAATGTGGTTGATCCTGAGACCAACAATAAAGCTACAACTATTGATGATGATAATAATCAAGCCAAAAAAGGCCCCTCTATCAGAATTCAAAAAGATCTCCCTAAGGAACTCATCATAGGAAATCCTAATAAAGGGATTATCATTAGATCAAAGGAAGTGGTATCTAACTATTGTTTTATTTCTAAGATTGAACCCAAGAATGTGAATGAGCTTTAACTGATGAATTATGGATTAATGCCATGAAAGAATAATTAAATTAGTTCAAGAGGAATGAAGTTTGAGATTTAGTTCCTAGGCTTGAAGGAACAAATGTCATTGGTAAAAGGTGGGTCTATAAGAATAAATCTGATGAAAATGAAGTTGTCACCGGAAATAAGGCCAGACTCGTGGCTCAAGGATACACTCAAATTGAAGGAGTATATTTTGATGAGACTTTTTCTCAAGTTGCTCGACTTGAAT
Organism: Lathyrus sativus; assembly: GCA_963859935.3. NCBI lineage: Eukaryota > Viridiplantae > Streptophyta > Magnoliopsida > Fabales > Fabaceae > Lathyrus > Lathyrus sativus. The sequence goes on along the minus strand of OZ012740.1, from coordinate 84,142,123 downwards.
CCATAAGAATATTGTTAAGAGTGGCATGTTTACTAAAGTTCAAGATGTTTCAGATGGATGTGAAAAGTGTCTTTTCCAATGGATACTTGCAAGAGGAGGTATATGTCGAACAACCGAAGGGGTTTATTGATCCTACTTTTCCACATCATGTGTTCAAACTGAAGAAAGCTCTCTATGGACTAAAGCAAGCTCCTAGGGCTTGGTATGAAAGGTTGACATATTTTATTGTCAGTAATGGATACAAGAAAGGAGGAATACAAGACCTTGTTTGTTAAAAAAACAGGATGACAAACTCATGATTGCTTAGATATATGTTGATGACATTGTGTTTAGGGGGATTTCAAACCAGATGGTCTAACATTTTGTCAAGCAAATGCAATCTGAATTTGAAATGAGTCTTGTAGGTGAATTAACCTATTTTCTTGGACTTCAAGTAAGACAGATAGATGATTCTATCTTCATTTCTATAAGTATGCCAAGAACATAGTAAAGAAGTTTAGTATGGAGAATGCTAGTCACAAGAGGACACTTTCTGCAACATATTTGAAGCTCTCTAAAGATGAAAAGGTGTTTATGTGGATCAAAGTTTATACATAAGTATGATTGATAGTTTGTTGTACCTTACAGCTAGCAGACAAGACATCTCCTTTGTTGTAGGAGTCTATGCAAGATATTAGGCTGAGCTTAAAATGAGTCACATTACTCAAGTAAATGAGATCTTAAAATACATCAATGGTACTAGTGATTATGGAATGTTGTATTCTCATAGTCCACATTCCATGCTTGTGGGGTATTGTGATGCAGACTGGGCAGGTAGTGCTGATGATATAAAAAGTACTTATGGAGGATGTTTCTTCTTGGGAAATAATCTTATCTCTTGGTTCAGTAAGAAGCAAAATTGTGTCTCTTTGTCTACAGGTAAGGTTGATTGCTGCATGAAGCATTTGCTCTTAGTTGATTTGGATGAAGCATATTTTAAAAGAATATAATATTAAACAAGATGTCATGACATTATACTGTGATAACTTGAGTGCTATCAACATTTCCAAAAATTTAGTTTAACATAGCAGGAAAAAGCACATTGACATCCATTATCATTTTATCAGGGATCTAGTTGAAGACGAAGTTGTTAGTCTTGAGCATGTGGCCACTGAGAATTAATTGGCTGATATTTTCACCAAAGCTCTGGATGCAAATCAGTTTGAGAAGTTAAGGGGTGAACTACAAAATAGTACTTTTTAGGAATTATAACAATTAGTCTTGTTGTTGAAGTAGATAAGGAAGAGGAAGATGTTGCTGCTGAAAATCTCTAACTTATGCCTTTGTTTGTTGTTGTCTAATTTATGGATAAAAAGAGAGAGTAATGGTGTTTGGTTGTCATATGGTAGTATTAGTGTGTGTGGTCGGGTTACTACTTTAATATGTTACAGTGCTCTATGGTTAACGGGAAGAACGACTCATGGGGAGGAGCATGAGCATGATCTATGTTGCTGGGAGAATTTATTTTTCTCTGCAAAAAATTTGTGTATGTGATTTACTACGAGTAGGAAATGTTCTGGTTGTTTTCTTGAGGGGGAGCTATGTGACCGGGGGAGTAAAAGTTGATGTGCCTTTAAAGGTGAGCATCTTATGTTTGTAGTTGTGATGTCAGGCAGAATGTTATGACATTGTATTTCAGTTTTATTTTGGGAGACTCTTGGTTTGTGACATTTGTTTTTCTCTATGTGTGTCTTTTTGTGAGATTGGGTATTTTTTTTCTTAGTGTCATTACGTGTGCCTCTGATTTGTTCTTGTGTTTTATGAAGTATGTGGTTTTTGTTTCTTGTGGTTATTGCTGCTGTTTTTTCCAGTTCTATTTGTCAAGGTTGTTTTCGCCAAAATTTGCCAAATGGGGGATTGTTAGTTCTGTGTTTTTGGGATTGGCCGCAATTTTGTTAAAACATGTTTCATAATAAGATGTTGAGAAAGATGTCTAGATATGTTGGCCATACATTATTGTAGAGATGTTAAGCACGATGTCGTGACATGTTGGTTAGACATCGGTGCAGGTTATGTTTGACTTCTTGGAAGATCTGTTCTTAATTTGCAAGATTTTCTGTGATTTTAGTTCTCATTCTGTCGAAGTCCAAGGAAAGTTATTTTAGGAACATCAGTTATATTCTAGAAGTGAATTTGTTTTATAAAAAGGCACTTGGATACTTTTTAGGAAACATTTGATTTTGTTCCTATTATTATTTAGATCATTTGTAGCTGTTGTTTTGGATCTTTTGCGCCCAAATCCCATGCTTACCGAAGGCTATTTAAAGAGTATTATGCTAAACCTAATTGACAAGAAAGAAATACGATTGAGTTTATTGGAATTAGGGTTTAGTTGTTCTTTGTTATTTATAATCCGCACTTATATCATTCTTGATATATGAATTGGATTGTGTTTATTTGTGAGCCATTCATGCATCACTTAGATACTTGAAGTGGACTGAGTTTATTGAGTTGTAATTGTGAATCACTTATAAGATTTTAATCAAGAGTGGAGTATGTATCATTGGAAGTGTGTCTTCTATTGTTCATTTTTATAAGTTTTATCATTGTTCTATGATTGAAGTGAAGTGAAAGGAGTCTCATACCTAGGAGTGTCTTAGATAAAAATAACACGGGTAGTGATCAGGTGAGAAGATTTTAAACCGGAGGTTGTTTACTTGGGCTTCAACCTAATACTATTATAGTGGATTTTCTTCTTGGCTTGGATGCCCCCAGATGTAGGTGATGTTGCACCGAACTGGGTTAACAATTAACCATGTTATTTACTTCCATCCATTTAAATTAACTGTATAATTGTTAATGTTGAGTTATTGTCCTAATCCCAGTGTCGTGACATCATGCTCGACATATGGTGTCTGATTATCAAAATTTCAGTAGCCATAAAAGAATCGAATATTTTTGTCAAGTATGACAAAAAAAAGCTTCAATGGACACTTGAATCTTACGAACAAAGAATGGCTGAAAGAAATGCAAGCATGTCGAAGACTGGCATGGATTCGTAAACTCAGACGACTAAAGAAAAGAAAGGAAAAGGAAAATGGAATGGAGGAAAAGGCAGAGGAAACCATCAAAAAGGTAGTTCATCAAATCAGAGACAATCTTCTAACCAAGGAAATCATAGAGGTGGTGCTACAGGTAAAGGAATAGGTGATTGACGAAAACCTGATAAAATTCATATTCAGTGCTACAATTGTCAAAAGTATGGCCATTATGTAAGTCAATGTCGAAGAGGAAAGAAAGATCAAGAAAGTGATCTAAATCTTATTGAAGAATAAGGTAAAATTTGTAACCGACAATACCATATATGCTGAAGGTATTGTGATGATCTGATCAAGAGAAAAGATGTTAAACAATCAGTAATTTCTAATGTGTTATACATACATGGCGTGAAGAGTAATATGCTAGGTATAGATCAGTTGATCGAGAGGAATTAAAAAGTATTTATCGAAGATAGAATGATGAGAGTGATTGAATCGAGTAACATGTTAATCTTGAAGGTTCCTATGTCTCAGAATAGACCTTTTGGATTGAACTTAATATGTTGGAACACAAGTGCATGGTGACTGCGACTAGAAAAGATGAATGGACATGGAATTACAGACTTGATCACTTGAATTTTAATAACATTAGTAATCTAAATAGGAAGGACATGGTTTCAGGCCTACTAGAAATCCATATTCCATAAGAAGTGTGTGAAGAATGTGTTCAAGCAAACAAACATAAGAATAATTCAGCAAGTATGCAATAAGCAAGTCGAAAACCACTCTTAAGATAATCTACTCATACGTGTGTGGTCCTCTCCAGCTAGATTCACTTGGAGGTAACAAGTACTTTGTTACATTTATTGATGATTACAACAAAAAGTTGTGGACCTACTTTATAAAGAAGAAAAATGATGTGGTCGATGTTTTCACCAAGTTCAAAGCAATGGTGGAAAGACATAGTGGTCACAAGATTAACGTTCTAAGGATAGAAGGAGGTGGAAAGTACTCGTCAGAATATTTCGACAAACTATGTACAAAAGAAGGAATTATGCATGAGGTGGTGCCACCATACACTCCTCAACAAAATGGTATTGTTGAAAGAAAGAACATAACCATTATGGATATGGTTAAAATCATGTTAAAAGGACAGCATCTCCCAAATGAGTTATGCGTGAGGTTATTCGACTGCAACATACATATTAAATAGATGTCTGACAAAATGGCTTGAAGGTATCACACCAGAAGAATGTTAGTCTAGTGTCAAACCTAGTTTAAGCCACTTGAAGGTGTTTGGATCCATAACATATAGACATGTGCTAGATTAACTGAGAAGAAAGTTGGATGGTAAGTCGAGTTAGATGATCCTGGTGGCATATCACTCGACTGATGGATACAAACTATTCGATCCAATAAACAAGCAAGTTATGATGAACATGGATGTGATAGTATATGAGGTTAAGGAATGGGATTGTACTGAGAGCATCAAGAGGGATTTAATAAGAATTTTATGTGATGAACCAGCTAGTGAAGTTGTTAGCAAAGTTCTAAAACAAGTTGTTGAAGATCAAGCTAGAAAAATCATACCTCAGAGAACCATAAACATGTCTACAAGACTGCAAGAATATGTAATCACATCAAATGATATGGTCGATGATGAAGGTAAGTTAGTACATTATTCCTTTTATGAAGATATTGAGCTAATCAATGCAACTGGAGCATTAAAAGACTCAAGGTGGATGAAAGCTATGGTGGGTAAGATAAAATCCATAGATGCATTGAAACATTGATGTGAAGTGGGTATACAAAGTTAAGCTGAATTTAAAAGGTGAAGTAACTTGACACAAGGAAAGACTTGTAGCAAGGGGTTTCTTCATAAAGAATGAATTGACTATGATGAAGTCTTTGCACTAGTAGCTAGAATTAAAACAATCAAGTTGATTGTTGGTCTAGCCAATGTGCATAACTAGTTGATGTGTCAGATGGACGTAAAATGTGCATTCTTGAATGGCCCTTTAGAAGGAGATGTGTGTGTAATACAACCAGTTGGGTTTGTGAAACAGGGCCCAGAAAGGAAAGTATACAGGCTGCATAAAGACTTGTATGGAATGAAACAAGCTCCAAGAGCTTGGAACAAGAAAATATATGACTTTCTAAGAGAGAAAGAGTTTGAGAAGTCCATGATAGAGCATTGTGTGTATGTTAGGAGAAACAGAAGTATGATGTTTATACTGTGCCTCTATGTCGATGACATGTTGATAACAGACAGTTGTAAAAAGAAGATCGAAGATTTCAAGCATGACTTAATTAAGAAGTTTCAAATTTCAAACTTGGGAAATCTCTCATACTTCCTTGCTATCAAATTCTACAATAATAGTAGAGGCTTGATGATGCACTAAAGAAGATATACAGGTGAAATATTATAGAGATTTGAGATGCAATATTGCAATCCAACTTCGACTCTAGTTGAGCCTAGATTGTAACTAATAAAATACTTGACTGAAGATGATGTTGACTCAACGCAATATAGAAGACTCACTGGATCACTTATATACTTCTGTCACACAAGGCCATATTTAGCCTATTGTGTAAGCATGGTTAACATATGCATGTAGAATCCGAAGGTAACCCATCTTGCAACCACCAAGAGGATACTAAGGTATCTCATAGGAACACTCGACTATGGTATTTTATTTCCTTCAATCGATGAAGGAAAAGAATGAAAACTTGTAGGCTACACTGACTCTAGTTGGTATGGTGATGGTGAAGATAGAAAATTGACATCAGGATATGTGTTCATGTTAGATGGTGCGCCAATCGTTTGGAATTAGAGAAAGGAACCAATGGTAGATTTATCATCATGTGAGGCTGAATACATAGCAGCTTCGTTATGTGCATGCCAAGCAACATGGATGATGAATCTAGTCAAACAAATTACAGGGAAGAATCATGGAGCAATAACCATGAAGATCGACAAAATGTCAGCTATCAACCTGGAAAAGAATTTGATAGCTGACTGAAGAAGCAAACACATTGAAATGAGGTTCCAATACCTGAGAGAGCAGGTAGCAAATAGAAAAGAGAGCCTGGAGCATTGCAGATCATAGAATCGAATTTAAGATATAATGATGAGGATTGTGCATTCTGAATTGCTCAAGATATTAAGAACAATGATGAATGTAGATAGCTTAGACACAATAGATTAAGTGGTGTGTTAAATGTGTAATTCCTTGTGTCAAGCCCTATAGTATTTGACAGGTGTTGAAAGGTGTTTATAGTTTGGTCGAGGGAGTTAACCTCGATAAATTTGAAGAAGAATAACTTAGCTCAGTTTTAGTTGAGTTAGTTATTTTTTGATTACTTCGAGTTCAAGTAATCACATTATAAATATAAAGGAACTCTATTTTATTTGTAAAAAAATTTTTAGTAGCGTTGTGTAGTTTCAGAAATCAGAGATGTGATTGACACACATTATAGCAAACACTTAGAGTGCAATTTGCACAACAATACAATTTTCTTCTTCCTCCTCCAGATTTTCCCTTCTTTTCTCTTTTTTTCAATTGTCTCATTTTCTTCTGTCAATTCTCTGTGTAGTGTAGAATCATCTTGCAACCAAAGAGTGGTTATTTTTCTTGAGTAAAGGGTGAAGAATAAGAGGCGTGATCAATTAGAAATATTGATTCAGTTAACTTCAAGATTGGATTTTTTTCCAATAAACATTATGCATTAGTGAAAAAAACACATTAAGAACATTCATAACATTTAATATTATCTCATAAAAAGGTTACTTATTTTAAAGAGAGAACTTACTAGTTACTAGGGATGACAATGGGGAGGGTTTGTGTAGGGTACTATAGTACCCATTCCCATACCTGCGATTTAAAAACACTCACGTACCCGAACTTATACCTGCTTGGTTTTCCTCTTCTCCTTAGCCTTATTGGATTGTGAAAGGTTCACTACACCAGCTAATGTGACTAGAATTCAAATTCCCCTGAATCACACTACAAACCTCCTCAAAGTTTGAAGGGTTAGCTGAGGTAAAGAGCTTTTTAAAATATCTGGTAAGCAAATCTTCACAGTGTTCCTCTCCCTTCCACCAACACCCTTCATCATCTTTTAACTTCAAATTATCTCTTCATCTTGAACTGCTCTGCATGCTATTTCCAATTACTATCAAGTCATCGACATATAAGTAGATGATGGTTATATCTTGTTCCATGACCTTTACATAGGCACCATACTCATACATGCATTTTATGAATTCCAATTCGATTAAGTATGAGTCGATTTTCTTGTTTCATGACTTAGGTGCCTGTTTGAGTCCATAGAGGGATTTCTGAAACTTGTACACATTATTTGCTTCCTCTTGTATCACAAACCCAGGAGATTATGTGACATACACGACTTCGTCTAGAGGACCATTCAAAAATGTTGATTTCAAATATAAGTGAAATGTCGACCAACCTTGCTTGCAAGCCAAGGCTACCACTAATTTGATAGTCTTCAGTCTTGCTATTGGTGCATATACTTCATAGTAGTCGAGTCATGCTCTCTGAAAAAATCCCCGATCTACTAATATTGGCTTATGTCTTGCAATCGACCCATCGGGATTGCGCTTAAGCTTGAACACCCGTTTTACTTCAATAGCTTTTGTGTGTGTTAGCAATTCGAGTAGTTCCGGTGCATTGTTTCTTTCAATTACTTGTAACTCTTCAATCATACCTGACTTCTATTATTTATTATTTAAGGACGCACTATAGTTTATTGGTTCAACACCTGCAAGTAAAGTGAAATGAACCAACTTTCCATCTAGTGTGACTTCATCATCACCAACAACTTCACAGTCTTGTAGCCTTGCTGAGAGAACTCTAGTTCTTTGAGGTCTTTGACTTCCCACACCCCCTTTATTGTCTGCTTCGACTTCAAATGTGACTGAAATTTCATTAATTGGAATTTATGCTTGCTCACTACTTTCTTCATCAATGTCATAACTCATTAATGGCTTGTAAATTGCATCACTTGAATTACAATCCATGGCATAGTTCTCATTAATCACAATGTCTCGACCCATCACGATCTTATCATTTATTGGATTGAATAGCTTGTATACTCAACTCTTGTGATATCCTACCAGAATCATAGGTTCACTTTTATCAACAAGCTTCCTTCTGTTAGAATAAGATTTGGTTCTGCCAGATATCTCTATGTTTTGATAATAACAAAGTAGTATTTATGTGAGAACAATTTTGGTACTCTAACGTTTGTTTTTCTGAAGAATTAATAAACACGTTCTGACTTTGACAGAGAAAGCTTTGACTCTGAAAGAGACCATGTGCAATGTCACTTTGATCTGACCAAAGTCGCTTATGCGTTATAAGAAGCAAGTATGCTTCTAATCTACTCACATTTAGAAAGATTCTGAGAAGATAATATGTTGTTGTTCTAATGTTCTCTTGGTTTTTTCCTTTGAACATGACTCTGATATTTTACTTCTGAAGGATTTCTAGCTTCTGAAGTCATTATCTTCTGAAGATTAAGTGCTGAAGACAAGGTTCTGCTGAACGAAGTTCTGAAGACTTGAGTTTCTGAAGATTAAATGCTGAAGACAAAGTTCTGCTGAACGACGTTCTAAAAACTCTGAAGATATAAGTTATTAATGACCAAGGGTTCTGAAGACTGAGTGCTTAAAGTTCTAAAGATAAGGTTTTGGTGAACAAGTTCTGAAGACTCTAAAGACTTAAGACTCTGAAGATCCAGTGATCAACTCTTCTACTCATGCTTCAATCATTTCTATTCAGAAGCCTCTAATATACAAAAGATAAGCTCAAACATTTACAAGGGAAAATAGTACTAGTACATTTCAATGTTCCATTCCACTACCCTGATTTGGTGGAACAAAGGGCAACTTTTGTGTATGATTTTCATCCTTGTGTAACGAGATTATTTCAAGTCGCCAACTATCAAAAAGGATGTTCTTGACTTTCCCTCTAATAAATATTTTTCTGGCTATATAAGGACTTGATGACTTGAAGAAACTAGTGAGCAATACGAGTGCAATATTCAAGAGATTGACATAACGATTCATACAACAAAAACAATTATCAAATAAGTATGAATGATATATGAAGAACTGAAGCTACAGTATTGAAGCACCATAATACAAAGAAAGAACATTGTTCATACTGTGAAAGTTTCTTTAAGCTTTTAATAGTATTTATATCTGCTTGTGTAGAAGCAATTTATTGTAAACATTTTTGTTCAAACTGTTGTTTGTAGCTCCTTAAGGGACCAGTTAGGTCAGAATCCTTAAGAAAAGATAGTTAGTCTTTGTTGTTAGTCACCAGCAGTTGCTAGTGCAGATTGTATTTTCTTAAAGGACTAGTTGGGTCAGAATCCTTAAGAAGAGACAATTATTTGTGTTGTTAGTCACTATTGGTTGCTAGTACAATGTAATCATTTGATTATAATGGATTAAGTCCTTGTGTATAAGGCAAAATCACCTTGGCGGGTGGACTGGATTAACTTGATAGTTTTTAAGTGAACCAGGATATATCGTATGTCTTTCTCTCTTGATTAGTTTATTTGTGATCTTTGTTTAAGTTTCACAAAAAGCCTTCATTTTTGAAAACCCAATTCAAACCCCCCTTTCTCGTGTTTTATCACACCTTCAATTGGCATCAGAGCTCTGGTTCTGATTGTGATAAAAGTTTTATCAACACTTCACCGTGTTCAATATTGATCCTGTATTTGTATGAGATATCATGGCTACAACTAATGCTAATCTTATTCTAGATGCGAAATATCACTACAGTGTCAAACCACCAGTCTTTAATGGTGAAATGTTTAACTACTGGAAAGATAGAATTGAAAGTTTCTTTCTTGGTTATGATGTAGATCTTTGGGATCTCGTAGTTGATGGTTATACTCAGCCAGTTGATGCTGAAGGAGTAAAAGTATCAAGTGCTATGACCAACCAACAAAAGAAAGATTACAAGAATCATCACAAGGCAAGAATTATACTTCCAGATGCTATCTCTTATACTGAGTATAAGAAGATAACAAACAGAGATGTTGCCAAGTCCATTTTTTATTCTCTAAGAATGACTCATGAAGGAAATGCTCAAGTTGAAAAGACAAAGGCGCTTGCCTTAATCCATAAATATGAGGCATTCAGAATGGAGGATGATGAAACAATTGAGAATATGTTTTCAAGGTTTCAAATGCTAGTCGCAGGACTAAAGTTCTGGACAGAGGATACTCAACTGCTGATCATGTAAAAAAGATCATAAGAAGCATTCCCAAGAAATGGAGACCTATGGTAACTGCTCTAGAGCTATCCAAGGATCTGAATAGTATAAGTCTTGAAGAAATTTGTAATTCTTTAAGAAGTCATAAGATAGAGGCAAAGGCTTATCAAGCTGAGGAAGAATCAAATATATTGCTCTTAAGTATAAACCTGAAAAGGCAAAGGCTTATCAAGCTGAGGAAGAATCAAAAAATTCTGATGAAAACTCAGAAGATGAGCTATCACTTATCTACAGAAGGATCAACAAACTCTGAAAACATAGGCAAGGGAAGTTCAGAGGATCAAGAAGAAACAAAAATTATGCTCACTCATCTTCTAGACAGAAGAAGCAGAGTTCTGGAAAAGAAGTCATCTGCTATGAGTGTAATGAGCCATGTCATTACAAGAACGATTGTCTAAATATTAAGAGAGACAAGAAGCCTAAGAAGAACTTCACCAAAGTCAAGAAGGGACTCATGGCAACTTGGGACGACTTCGATTCTGAAGAAGAAGAATTTGATGAAGAATAGACAAATGTTGCACTAGTGGCAACAACAATTAACATTGAAGTCTCTGGAGAACCAGAAGACAAAATGTTATCAGAATCAGAATCAGACTCTGGCTCTGACTCAGAGGTATTATCTAAACTCTCTCGTTGTAAATTAGAGTCGTGTCTTTCAGAAATGCTGGAAAGATATCAAACTCTTCAAAGTAAATACAATGATCTTAAAAAATCTCTTGTAATTACTTCTGAAGCCAGAGATAAGCTTAAACAGAATCATTCTTCTTTGAATGAAATGTTTTTTCTTTAAAAAATAGTAATTGTGCTTTGAAAAGCAAAGTTTCTAAACTAGAAGAAGAATTAGTCTCAAACATCTCTGACACTAACTGTGTCAACATTTATGATAGAGCATTCCAAAACTTTCTGGCTAAAAGCATAGATAGATGTAAGATTTCTTCAATGATCTATGTAGTTAGAAGAAATGGTAAGAAAGGTTTGGGGCGTACAAAACCATTTGTATATGATGAAAGCCAACCTGTAAAACCAAAAACCTTTTTATGATCATTTTGCGCCTTCTGGTACTAAGCTTGTGAAAGCACCTTCACCAACACAGAATTCTATTTCTAAACCTAAGTATCATGCACAAATTCCACTTGATTATCATGTTGCACATAAGCCCAAAGTCATTAAATACTCTGGGAAAACTAACAAAAAAGGACCCAAAAAGTGGGTACCTAAGGATAAGATAATCTATGTTATAGATATCCATAGCAGTGGTTGCTATGGACAGTGGTTGCTCGCGACACATGACAGGAAGAAGGTATATGTTCCAAAGTATGGAACTTAAGCCTGAAGGCTTCGTCGGTTTCAGAGGAAACCATAAGGGTAAACTCATTGGCTCTGGAACTATTGGTAATGGTAAATTCCTTCTATTACTAATGTTCTTTTGTTTGATGGTTTGATGTATAACTTGTTGTCAATTAGCCAACTTAGTGACAATGGTTATGATATCATTTTTAATCAAAAGTTCTGTAAGACTGTTAGTCAGAAGGATAGCTCAATCCTTTTTAATGGTAAGAGGAAAAACAACATTTACAAGATTAGACTTTCTAATCTTAGGAAACAGAATGTCAAATGTTTAATGTCTGTTAATAAGGAGCTATGGGTATGGCATAGACGTTTGGGCCATGTTAGCATGAGGAAGATTTCTCAGCTAAACAAGCTTGAACTTGTCAGATGCTTACCAAATCTGAAGTATTCTTCATATTCTCTTTGTGAAGCATGTCAGAAAGTAAAGTTCTCTAAGACTTCCTTCAAAGCGAAAAGTGTTATTTCTACTTCTAAACCGTTAGAACTTCTACACATTGATTTGTTTTGACCAGTGAAAACTGCCTCAATCAGTGGAAAAAATTATGGATTAGTTATTGTTGATGAATATAGTCGTTGGACATGGGTAAAATTCTTGAAACACAAGGATGAGTTACATTCTGTGTTCTGTACCTTTTGCTCACAAGTGCAAATAGAAAAGGATTACAAAATTGTCAGAGTCAGAAGTGATCATGGTGGAGAATTTGAGAACATATACTTTGAGAATCTTTTTTATTCCCATGGCATTTCCCATGACTTCTCCTGTCCCAGAACTCCACAACAGAATGGAGTAGTGGAAAGGAAGAATAGGACTTTGCAAGAAATGGCTCATACCATGATCCAAGAAACTAACATGGCTAAGCACTTCTGGGAAGAGGCAGTAAATACAACATGTTATATTTAGAACAAGATTTCTATCAGACCTAAAGTGTTTGTTTTATCTTTTTGGTTGTATTTGTTTTATATTCCTTATGAACTGTGGAAGAATAGAAAACCCAACATTTCATATTTTCATCTTTTTGGTTGTATTTGTTTTATATTGAACACTAAAGAGAATCTTGGCAAGTTTGACTCTAAAGCTCAAAAGTGTTTATTGTTAGGATACTCTAAACACTCTAAAGGCTACAAAATCTATCACATAGAAACACGAATTATTGAGGAATCAATTCATGTCAGATTCAATAATAAGCTTGACCCTAAAAAGTCAAAGCTAGTTGAAAAGTTTGCAGATTTGAAGATTACCTTATCAGGATCCAAGTAGGAGGATTATAAAGAAGGAGATAAATATACAGAATCTACGGAATCAGATACAATCTCACCAGAAATAACAAATAGTCCATCTCATCAGAAGAAGAATAAGCTAAGGACTTCTCATTCTGAAGAATTGATTATGGGAGACAAAGTTGATCCAGTCAGAACTCATTCATCATTCAAACCTTCTGAAGTAACTCTTATGGGTTTAGTGTCACTAATAGAGCTAACAACAATTGATGAAACTCTTCAAGAGAATGAGTGGATTCTGTCCATGCAAGAAGAACTGAATCAATTCACCAGAAATGATGTTTGGGATCTTTTTCAGAAACCTAAAGGTGTCCACGTCATTGAAACAAAATGGATATTCAGAAACAAGCTTGATGAGAAAGGTGAGATTGTAAGAAACAAAGCACGACTGGTAGCACAAGGTTATAGTCAACAAGAAGGGATAGACTATACTAAAACCTTTGCACAAATTGCCAGGTTAGAATCTATTCGCTTATTAGTTTCCTTTGTTGTTAATCATGACATTGCTTTATATCAGATGGATGTAAAAAGTGAATTTTTAAATGGGTATATTTCAGAAGAAGTGTATGTGCACCAACCTCCTGGGTTTGAAAGTTCTGAAAACCCATATTTTGTTTTCAAACTTAACAAATCGTTATATGGTCTGAAACAGGCTCCTAAAGCTTGGTATGAAAGGCTAAGTAACTTTCTTTTGGAAAATGACTTTACTAGAGGAAAAGCGAATACAACACTCTTTTGTAAAACCTTTAAAAATGACATTCTAGTTGTGCAAATTTACGTTGATGATATTATATTTTGTTCTTCTAATACTTCCTTGTGCAAGGAATTTTCTAAGTTAATGCAGACAAAATTTGAGATAAGTCTAATGGGAGAACTTAGATTCTTTCTGGAAATTTAGATTGATCAACATCCAGAAGGAACGTACATTCATCAGAGCAAGTATGCAAGAGAACTTTTGAAGAAGTTTAATATGTCAGATAGTAAACTTGCAAAGACTCTTATGCATCCTACATGAATTCTGGAGAAAGAAGAAGTAAGTAAAAAGGTTTGTCAGAAGCTCTATCATGGTATGATATGATCTCTTCTGTTTCTAACTGCTTCTCGTCCAGATATTATGTTGAGTGTATGTCTTTGTGCTCCTTTCCAATCAGATCCAAGGGAAACTCACTTAATATTTGTTAAGAGAATCCTAAGGTATCTAAAAGGAACAACTAACTTTGGCTTGATGTATAAGAAAACATCAGAGTACAAGATTTCTGGTTATTGTGATGCCGATTATGCTGGAGACATATTAGAAAGGAAAGGTACTTTTGAAAACTGTCAGTTTCTGGGTAACACCCTCGTCCCCCGGGCTAGTAAAAGACAATCAACTATTGTACTTTCAACTGCAAAAGCAGAATATATCTCAGCATTACTATGCAGCACTTAGATACTCTGGATGAAGAATCGACTAGAAGATTCTAAGATACATAAGAGTAACATCCCGATCTTCTATGATAATAATTCTGCTATTTGCTTATCCAAAAAACCTATCTTGCATTTTAGGGCTAAACATATTGAAATAAAACATCACTTATTACGTGACTATGTTCAGAAGGGTGTTTTTCAATTAAAATTTGTGGATACAGATCACTAGTGTGCTGATATTTTCACAAAACCCCTTGATGAGGATAGATTCGTATTCATTTTGGAAAACTTATTTATAAAATCGTGTCCAGAATGAGTAGTTGAAATTTTGATGTGTCAAGTCACCAGAACTTCTGAGATAAGATTATGATGATTAAGAAGATCGTTTCTCTTTTATTTAATGTTCTTCTGATTGACGATACTTCTATAAGTTAGAAGATGTCTTAGTCAGAAACTTGTCCAGTCAGATACCTCTTGGTATTATTGACTTAGGGAACATCAAACATGTTCTTTTGAATAGACAGCTATGATTTTGTTGTGACACTTGTCTAAAATCAAATCATATCTTACTGTTGAAGAGACACCTCGAGCGGTGTGATTTCGTGAGACTGGTTGCAAGTAATTATTTCCTATTAGTCCTAATTTTTCATTATCACAATTTTTTTTATAAATGCTCACATTCTCACTATCACACTCCACGTTACTCTTTCACTTCCCACACTTTTTCTTAGAAACCCTAAAACCCTTTGTGCTCCGAGAAACTCCGTCATCTTCTTCAATGGATCCTCAACAACAAGGAAATAAGTTCAGTATTCCAGAGAAACCTGCTATCACTCTCGACATGCCAATGGCTGATCTTCACGTTCTTTGTGAAACCATGGCGGATTTCAAAAAATCTAAAGGATAATGGTTGTGATCTTACTCAAACACTCAATTTCCAAGGCTAAAATTGATTCTTTAATAGATTGCAAGGACCCACCTTTCCTATCTTGGTTAAAGATTTCTGGATTCATGCAACTACAAGCCGAAACATCATTATCTCCTTTGTGTTTGGAAAACGTATCATCATCACGGAAAAATCGTCTGTGATTTAATCTATCATGATGGAAAGGGGATGAGAATCTACAATGTTCCAGCGGATAAACAAAGGGAAGCAAAAGTCAATGAATTTATCTTCAAAGAAGGAACTTTTTGGATTCTAAGAAAGATCCTTTATCTTTATTCTTAAAAGGCTATTTAAGAGTTTGGTTCAAGATAATGTTGGGAAGTATTTACCACCATCATCCTACTCATTCTTCTGATTACATAAATCTTTCTTAGAAGTATATTCTATACTTCCTAATGAAAGGAAAGAATATACATCTCCTAGTCATCCTATTTAGATTTCTGAGAGACTCAATAATGGCCTCAAGAACTGGATTTAACAAAAAGGGAAATCATATCCCTTACAAAAGACTCATTTATGATATTCTTGTTGAGTCTGGAATTGTTGAAGCATTATTAATTGATGGACAAACTGATGAACTAGTGAAGAAATCTGGTAACATCTTCTGGGAGAAGAATTTGATGAATATGAAGTTTATTAAAAAGATCTTTCATTGAGTTGTTCTACCAACAATGGATGACATTAACGTTATGAGGGTTCCCATTTCTGGATTTCCAATCTTTTCAAGAACTTATAACCCGGATGAACTTACACACTACCTTGCTGGATGCAAAGATGAACCACTGGATGTATGGATTGACATGAGTGATCTTCTAGATACTCTTCCAGAGACTTTAAAGATAAATGGAAAAGGCAAGAAAAAGAAAAATGATGATTGTGAAGGACCATAAAACAAGAAGATAAATATGACAACTACATCTGCTTCTCCTGCTGGCGAGCTAAGTAAGTCCTCTGATTCTTCTGTAACCACATATGTTATTACTAACAGAAATGTATCTTCATCTCTTCCAACACCACATCAACTTTTTTCATCACCACCAACTTTCTCAACCATTTTCACCACCTCATCCATACCTACTTCTGAACCACAAACTCAAATAATTCCACCCTCTACACAACTTCCACCACTGTTATTCCATAACATTTCAACTCAGCCAACTCCCACCATTTCCTTACCAATAACTTCCACCATATATGAACAACCAATCTCCACAATCTCTTCAGCATTAACTGTAACAGCCCGAATTTCATTAAATAATTAATTATAGTAATTAATTGATTTAGTGGGATTTTATACTAATATTGGAATTAATTTTATTAATGGGAATTAATAGAGAATTGAAAGGAAATTGGTATGGATAGAAAATTAAGAAGGAATTGGAGAGGAAAGAAAATAAAAGAAATATATAAGAGAGAAAGAAAAGAAAAGAAAGATAGAAAAACATTTGGAAAGAAAGAGGAAAGAAGAAGAAAGGAGAGAAAGAGAAGAGAAGAAGAGGGAAAGTGGAAATCATCAAGAACCAACATCAAAGCTTCGATTAATCGAGGTAAGGGTGAGAAATGTTTCTATTTGATCATTGCATGATGTTATGTATGTTGGGTTGGGGTTTTGGTAGAGTTTTCATCACTTTCCAATTAGGGCAAATGTTGGATTAATCGGTAGATTGATGATTTAATCAGTTGAAACTGAGCAATAATGCCGTAGAATAGTCGGGTAACATGTATTGATGCTATTTATACTGATTTGGATGTTTGAGGTTTGGTTGATGATGGATTAATGAAGGAGAGGCAGAATAGGGTTCTGTTCTGCGCAGGTTCGCTGGCTCTCGCCAGGCGAGCGAAGGCGAAGCTTCGCCAGGCGAATCCTAGCGAATGTAGGCGAATAATTATATTTAAGTCCCAGTGGACTTCGCTGGTGGGTTCGCCAGGCGAAGTGGGGTAGCGAAGGTTCGCCCAGCGAAGGTGCTGGCGAATGGTGGCGAATGAAGTCAGTAGCTACTGACTTGGGCTCGCTGGGAAGTCTCGCCAGGAGAAGCCTAGCGAGTGTTCGCTGAGAGAGTTCGCCAGGCGAAGGCCAGGCGAAGGTTCGCTGCGAGGGTTCGCCAGGCGAATGAAGGCGAATGTGACAGTATGTTTTCTTTGCTGTGTTATCCAAATGGTGATTGTTTGGTTGATTCGCAAATGTTAATACTTCTATGTTATGAATGAGTATGTGAACTATTATAATAACATGTGCTGTGGGTAGCCTTCGGGCGTGAATCCTAGAGTTGTGATATAAATGATTAATTGTACTCGGTTAAAATACATGAGAACATAATGATGATTATGTGTGTATTAATTGATGAGTTGTGGATGTTTGATTGTTGTGTACAATTATGTAATGAGTATGCATGAGAACATTTTGAATATGTGTGCATAACTTATAATTGTATGATTGGTATTGTAATGAGAATACCTTGATTGTTGTGATAATTAGAGATACATGGGAATACAATGAGGAATGTATGTGTATCGTCTAATGAATTGTGAGTGCATATATGTATGCGATTGTTGTGTGAATGCATAGGAACATATGTGATATGTGTGCATTGTTGTTGAATATGATGATGTGCGAAATGAATACATTGATAAATGTTTGATATATGTTGTATGTGCAATTATGATGAAATTCTCGAAGGGGTGAATTATTCGAATGCATGGGATTAAGACGCGGGAACGGTCTTAAGTGCATTTATTGTGATTGGTTGATTATACATGCATCATTCAGTCAAGAGGCAATGTCTGTTAGTTTCGTGGAAACTAGTGGCTTGTCCCAAACCTAGAAGGGTGGGTTTGAAGCCTAGGGGACGGGCTTGGATGTTATCGGTCTAGAAGGGTGGACCCGGTTTAAAGTAAAAAACCGAAAAATGATAACGAGTTATCGGTCTAGAAGGGTGGACCCAGTTTAATGTAAAAACCGAGAAAAGATAACGAGAGTCGGTACCGCATAGCATTGAGTTGCATTGAATATGTTGAGTCACATTGCATAATATTGTTGTGGTACACATGTGCTTGTGAATGATTGTGAAGTCAAGCATGAAGGGATGTGCTTGTGGTTATTCACAATGTTGATATATATGTGAACGTGATATGATTATGATTATGAGAATGAAGTGTGGTGAGAAATGTGGATATGTGTTATATGATACCTATATATACGTAATCTTATGCTTTGATTATTATGGTTATATTTCTCACCCTTCTGCTGTTTTATAATGCTCTATGAGGCATTGCAGATTAGGATGCTGGAGTCCTTTTGTGAAGTTAGTCTTCATTCTTTTGAGTCGGCTGCTCTGATATGTAACACCGGGTAGTTAGACTAGTATAGTCATTCTTGTGTGATACATTGCGATGTATCAGCTGATGTGGTTGTGTAATCTAACTGATATGATGTATTAATCTGGATGACTCATGTGCATTTGAATTAATATTTTAGAACTGATTAAATGTTGTTATCTTCCGCTTAAAATAAATGTTGAAATGCGATTTCTAAAACTACGAAAATGTTACATATTTTATGGAGCAAAATGTTAAAGAGTTTTGTTGGTGAAGTTGTGGCATTCTTCTTTTATACCTTATTATAAAACCTTTTTACTCTGATAATTTGTATGTGCTTAATTGTTTTATATGCATTTATTTGGGGTATAGAAGGGGGTGTTACAATAGTGGTATCAGAGCAGGTCGGTCCGTCCGGCCAAGTTGTTAGAGTGTTTTTCCCTGTGTGTTATTGATATGCGTGTGATGCATTATCAATATTGGTTGTTCTTACGTAGTTCTGTTGTTGGAATTAGTAAGATGGTTGCAGGGAGGAACGACGAAGCGATTCCGGAGGCATTGACGAGATTGGCGGGGGCAATTGGGCAGAATCCTCCGGCCAATGTGAATGTGAGGAATCATGCTGATGATGGATTTCGTGCTTTGGGGAAATTCCAAAAGAATAACCCTCCGGTCTTCAAGGGGACTCATGAACCGGACAAGGCACAAATTTGGTTGAAAGCTGTGGAAAAGATTTTTCGAGTTATGAATTGCTCGGATGCACAGAAGGTGCAGTTTGGGACTCATATGCTCGAAGAAGAAGCTGAAGATTGGTGGGGTAATACTCGCCAAAGATTTGAGGAAGATGATATTGTGATTACGTGGGATTTGTTTAGAGAAACCTTTTTGTAGAAGTATTTTTCGGAGGATGTGCGGGGGAAGAAAGAGATCAAATTTCTTGAGTTGAAGCAAGGTAATTCGACGGTTGCGGAGTATGCGGCGAAATTTGAGGAGTTGATCAAATTTTGTCCTCACTATAATACTGGTAATGCTGAGAGGTCTAAGTGCCTCAAGTTTGTGAACGGTTTGAGACCCGAGATTAGGCAAGCTATTGGATATCAGGAAATCAGGCGGTTTTCTGAGTTGGTTAACAAGAGCAGAATTTATGACGAAGACAGTAGGGCTCAGTCTAGCCACTACAAGAGTCTAAGTGATAAGAAAGGAAAAGGTCAATTCAGAGGAAAACCTTATGTGACTCCTGCAGACAAAGGGAAGCAGAGAATGGGTTATGGCAAGAAGCCAAGTGGGGGAGTCTCTACCCCGGTTAGGTGTTACCATTGTGGTGAAGCGGGACATCGTGCTCCCGAATGCAAAAGTGTTGAGAAGGCGTGTTTTAAGTGTGGCAAGCCAGGCCACAAGGCTCTTGAGTGCAGAAGCGGTGCGGGCGTAACTTGCTATAACTGTGGTGAGCGAGGGCACATCAGTACCAAGTGCGATAAGCCGAAGAAGAATCAAGGGAGCGGGAAAGTGTTCGCTCTATCTGGATCTGAGACTGCTAGCGACGATCGATTGATCCGAGGTACGTGTTTCATTAATGGTACACCTTTGATCGCTATAATTGATACCGGAGCTACGCATTCTTTTATTTCTTTGGATTGTGTTAGAAGGTTGAATCTTGAGTTGTCTGTGATTGGTGGCGGTATGGTTATTGATACTCCTGCTATGGGTTCGGTAACTACACCGTATGTTTGCTTGAATTGCCCGTTGAGTATTTTCGGTAGAGATTTTGGGATCGATTTAGTGTGTCTTCATTTAGATCAACTGGATGTCATTCTTGAAATGAATTGGTTAAAATTCAATCGTGTGTATATTAACTGTTTTGACAAAACAGTTATTTTTCCCGACTCGGATGTTGAAAGGGATTTGTTTATGACGAGGAGACAAGTGAAGGAATCGGTATAAGATGGGGCTAAGGTATTTATGCTTATGGCAACTTTGAGGACTAGTGAGAGTGAGGAGATTGAGGCTTTGCCCATTGTTAGAGATTTTCCGGAAGTATTCCCTGAAGAGATAAAGGATTTACCGCCGGAGCGAGAAGTGGAGTTTTCGATAGATTTGATTCCTGGAACTAGTCCGATATCGATGGCTCCATATCGTATGTCGGCCTCGGAGTTAAAAGAGTTGAAGAGTCAACTTGAGGATTTGCTTGAAAAGAGGTTTATTCGTCCGAGCGTGTCACCGTGGGGTGCACCGGTGTTGTTGGTTAAGAAGAAAGAGGGTTCTATGAGGCTCTGTGTGGATTACAGACAGTTGAACAAGGTGACTATTAAGAATAAGTATCCACTTCCGAGGATTGATGATCTGATGGATCAATTGATTGGTGCAAGTGTGTTCAGCAAGATTGATTTGAGATCTGGGTATCATCAGATCCGTGTGAAAGCTGAGGATATTCAGAAGACGGCCTTTCGGACGAGGTATGGACACTATGAGTATTCTGTGATGCCATTTGGTGTGACTAATGCACCAGGTGTATTTATGGAGTACATGAATAGGATTTTCCATCCTTATTTGGATAAGTTTGTAGTGGTGTTTATCGACGACATCTTGGTTTATTCGAAGAGCGAAGGAGAGCATGTCAAGCATCTGAAGATTGTGTTAACTGTGTAGAGAGAGAAGCAGTTGTTCGCGAAGCTTTCTAAGTGTGAATTTTGGTTGAAGGAAGTTAGTTTCCTTGGTCATGTGATTTCTAGTAGTGGTGTTGCGGTCGATCCGTCGAAGGTTGAAGCGGTGTCGCAATGGGAGACTCCGAAGTCAGTTTTTGAGATCAGAAGTTTTCTTGGTTTAGCCGATTATTATTGGAAGTTTATTGAAGGATTTGCTAAGTTATCGTTGCTGTTGACGCAGTTGACTAGGAAAGGTCAACCCTTTGTTTGGGACGCCAAGTGTGAAGTGAGTTTTCAAGAACTTAAGCGAAGGTTGACGACAGCTCCTGTTTTGATTCTGCCAAATCTGGAAGAACCATTCGTTGTGTATTGTGATGCTTCTTTGATGGGTTTAGGAGGTGTGTTGATGCATAATAATCAAGTTGTGGCTTATGCTTCGAGGCAACTCAAAGTGCATGAGAAGAATTATCCGACGCATGACTTAGAGTTGGTCGCCGTCGTGTTCGTGTTGAAACTTTGGAGGCATTATTTATTTGGCGCAAGATTTGAAGTGTTTAGCGACCACAAGAGTTTGAGATATCTTTTTGATCAAAAGGAATTGAATGCGAGACAAAGAAGATGGCTTGAACTTTTGAAGGATTATGATTTTGGTTTGAATTACCATCCAGGTAAAGCGAATGTAGTAGCGGATGCATTGAGTCAGAAATCATTGCATATGTCGGCGTTGATGGTGAAAGAGTTAGAATTGGTCGAGCAATTTCGAGATTTGAGTTTGGTATGTGAGAGAACATCTTTTGGATTTAAATTGGGTATGTTAAAGCTTACAAGTGGTATTTTGGATGAAATTCGAGAAGGACAGAAATCGGATTTGAGCTTAGCTGATCGGTTAACTTTAATCAACCAAGGCCAAGGTGGTGATTTTCGGATTGATGAGAATGGGATTATGAGATGTCGGGATCGAGTTTGTGTTCCGAACATGGTTGAGCTTAAGAAGAGCATCCTTGAGGAAGGACATCGTAGCGGATTGAGTATTCATCCGGGTGCTACTAAGATGTATCAGGATTTGAGGAAAGTATTTTGGTGGCCTAGTATGAAGAAGGATATCGCAGAATTTGTATATTCTTGTTTGACTTGCCAGAAGTCAAAGATTGAGCATCAGAAGCCATCGGGTTTGATGAAGCCGTTGTTTATTCCTGAGTGGAAATGGGATAGTATCTCCATGGATTTTGTATCGGGTTTGCCGAGGACGCCGAGTAATTTTGAGGCTATTTGGGTTATCGTGGATAGGTTGACTAAATCTGCTCACTTTATTCCTATGCGTATGGATTACCCTTTGGAGAAGTTGGCTAAGTTGTATATTGAAAGGATTGTGTGTCTGCATGGTATTCCGCTAAGTATTGTTTCGGATAGAGATCCACGGTTTACTTCGAGATTTTGGGAAAGCCTGCAGAGTGCTTTGGGTACTAAGTTGCATTTGAGTTCAGTTTATCATCCGCAGACTGATGGTCAGACGGAGAGGACGATTCAGTCGCTTGAAGATCTTTTGAGAGCGTGTGTATTGGAAAAAGGAGGAGCTTGGGATAGCTACTTGCCTTTGATTGAGTTTACCTACAACAACAGTTTCCATTCGAGTATTGGTATGGCACCATTTGAGGCGTTGTATGGTAGGCGGTGTAGGACACCATTGTGTTGGTTCGAGTCCGGAGAGAGTTCTGTTGTTGGACCCGAGTTGGTTCAACAGACTACTGATAAGATCAAGATGATTCAAGAGAAGATGAGAATTACTCAGAGTCGTCAGAAGAGTTATTATGACAAGAGGAGGAAGGCACTTGAATTTCGAGAGGGAGATCATGTGTTTCTTCGAGTCACTCCGATGACAGGTGTTGGTAGGGCACTGAAGTCGCGCAAGTTGTCGCCGCGTTTCATTGGTCCTTATCAGATTTTGCAAAGGATAGGAGAAGTGGCCTATCGTGTGGCTTTACCACCGTCGCTTGCTAATCTTCATGACGTATTCCATGTATCTCAGTTGAGGAAATACATTGCGGATCCGTCTCATGTAGTCCAAATAGATGATGTGCAGGTGAGAGATAACCTGACTGTTGAGACATCACCTATGCGGATAGAGGATCGGAAATTGAAGCAGCTTCGAGGTAAAGAGATCGCTTTAGTAAAGGTTGCTTGGGGAGGACCGGCTGGTGGAAATGTTACTTGGGAGCTTGAGAGTCGGATGAAAGAGTCTTATCCAGAACTGTTTGAATCAGGTAACATTTTCGAGGACGAAAATTCCTAAAGTGGAGGAGAGTTGTAACAGCCCGAATTTCATTAAATAATTAATTATAGTAATTAATTGATTTAGTGGGATTTTATACTAATATTGGAATTAATTTTATTAATGGGAATTAATAGAGAATTGAAAGGAAATTGGTATGGATAGAAAATTAAGAAGGAATTGGAGAGGAAAGAAAATAAAAGAAATATATAAGAGAGAAAGAAAAGAAAAGAAAGATAGAAAAACATTTGGAAAGAAAGAGGAAAGAAGAAGAAAGGAGAGAAAGAGAAGAGAAGAAGAGAGAAAGTGGAAATCATCAAGAACCAACATCAAAGCTCTGATTAATCGAGGTAAGGGTGAGAAATGTTTCTATTTGATCATTGCATGATGTTATGTATGTTGGGTTGGGGTTTTGGTAGAGTTTTCATCACTTTCCAATTAGGGCAAATGTTGGATTAATCGGTAGATTGATGATTTAATCAGTTGAAACTGAGCAATAATGCCGTAGAATAGTCGGGTAACATGTATTGATGCTATTTGTACTGATTTGGATGTTTGAGGTTTGGTTGATGATGGATTAATGAAGGAGAGGCAGAATAGGGTTCTGTTCTGCGCAGGTTCGCTGGCTCTCGCCAGGCGAGCGAAGGCGAAGCTTCGCCAGGCGAATCCTAGCGAATGTAGGCGAATAATTATATTTAAGTCCCAGTGGACTTCGCTGGTGGGTTCGCCAGGCGAAGTGGGGTAGCGAAGGTTCGCCCAGCGAAGGTGCTGGCGAATGGTGGCGAATGAAGTCAGTAGCTACTGACTTGGGCTCGCTGGGAAGTCTCGCCAGGAGAAGCCTAGCGAGTGTTCGCTGAGAGAGTTCGCCAGGCGAAGGCCAGGCGAAGGTTCGCTGCGAGGGTTCGCCAGGCGAATGAAGGCGAATGTGACAGTATGTTTTCTTTGCTGTGTTATCCAAATGGTGATTGTTTGGTTGATTCGCACATGTTAATACTTCTATGTTATGAATGAGTATGTGAACTATTATGATAACATGTGCTGTGGGTAGCCTTCGGGCGTGAATCCTAGAGTTGTGATATAAATGATTAATTGTACTCGGTTAAAATACATGAGAACATAATGATGATTATGTGTGTATTAATTGATGAGTTGTGGATGTTTGATTGTTGTGTACAATTATGTAATGAGTATGCATGAGAACATTTTGAATATGTGTGCATAACTTATAATTGTATGATTGGTATTGTAATGAGAATACCTTGATTGTTGTGATAATTAGAGATACATGGGAATACAATGAGGAATGTATGTGTATCGTCTAATGAATTGTGAGTGCATATATGTATGCGATTGTTGTGTGAATGCATGGGAACATATGTGATATGTGTGCATTGTTGTTGAATATGATGATGTGCGAAATGAATACATTGATAAATGTTTGATATATGTTGTATGTGCAATCATGATGAAATTCTCGAAGGGGTGAATTATTTGAATGCATGGGATTAAGACGCGAGAACGGTCTTAAGTGCATTTATTGTGATTGGTTGATTGTACATGCATCATTCAGTCAAGAGGCAATGTCTGTTAGTTTCGTGGAAACTAGTGGCTTGTCCCAAACCTAGAAGGGTGGGTTTGAAGCCTAGGGGACGGGCTTGGATGTTATCGGTCTAGAAGGGTGGACCCGGTTTAAAGTAAAAAACCGAAAAATGATAACGAGTTATCGGTCTAGAAGGGTGGACCCGGTTTAATGTAAAAACCGAGAAAAGATAACGAGAGTCGGTACCGCATAGCATTGAGTTGCATTGAATATGCTGAGTCACATTGCATAATATTGTTGTGGTACACATGTGCTTGTGAATGATTGTGAAGTCAAGCATGAAGGGATGTGCTTGTGGTTATTCACAATGTTGATATATATGTGAACGTGATATGATTATGATTATGAGAATGAAGTGTGGTGAGAAATGTGGATATGTGTTATATGATACCTATATATACGTAATCTTATGCTTTGATTATTATGGTTATATTTCTCACCCTTCTGCTGTTTTATAATGCTCTATGAGGCATTGCAGATTAGGATGCTGGAGTCCTTTTGTGAAGTTAGTCTTCATTCTTTTGAGTCGGCTGCTCTGATATGTAACACCGGGTAGTTAGACTAGTATAGTCATTCTTGTGTGATACATTGCGATGTATCAGCTGATGTGGTTGTGTAATCTAACTGATATGATGTATTAATCTGGACGACTCATGTGCATTTGAATTAATATTTTGGAACTGATTAAATGTTGTTATCTTCCGCTTAAAATAAATGTTGAAATGCGATTTCTAAAACTACGAAAATGTTACATATTTTATGAAGCAAAATGTTAAAGAGTTTTGTTGGTGAAGTTGTGGCATTCTTCTTTTATACCTTATTATAAAACTTTTTTACTCTGATAATTTGTATGTGCTTAATTGTTTTATATGCATTTATTTGGGGTATAGAAGGGGGTGTTACATTAACCTCTCCACAAATAATTCCAGAAACCGTATCATACAATCCTGAACCTTCTTCACCAAAATCGAATCATGAAAATAATGATATCACTAATATGGGTGATTCTGCTGAAGAAACCCAACCATTACCTAAGAATCAACTTTCTGACCCTCCCCCTCCTAACCTAGATGAAGTTATTTCTGTTTTTAAGGATAGTGTAGTTATGAAATTCAAGACACTATCTGATGAATCAAATTCTAGCGAAGACCCATCTGCTTTGGATGCTCCCTGGGATCAATTCAATCAGTGGATATCAGAAGAATTTCAGAAGATTCAAAATATCTCCATTCAGACAAAATATTATTTTTTTCAGCAAGTTGAAATGAGATTGAAAGCTAAAGGGAAGCTGAAGCAAAGCTAGCTGCTGAAAGGGAACTAGCTGAGAGATTGGCTAAGGAAGCTCTTGATAGAGAAGCTGAAAGGTTAGCTAAGGAAGCTCAAGATCAAGCTGAGAAGGAAGTTGCACTGGAAAATCAAGAACATATCCTAAAAGCTACTAAAAACTCTACTTCTGATCCAGTACTGAAAACTTTGGAAAGAATTCAGAAGGAGCAAGAGTTGTTCAGAAAGAGGATAGACAAGCAAGACGAACTTATTTACAGCATTTAGAACGTACTTGCTCAGATCCTTCAGAGGTTCCCTACTCCTCCTCAACCTTAGACACTCCTTAAGCCACCCCTTAGTTTCCTTTGTCTTTTTGTGTTTATCTTTATTGCTCTTATTTACCTTTTTGATTATGACAAAAAGAGGGAGTACACTAATGGAAAATTATTTTGATAAGAATACCTTGCCTCTGAGTCATAGCTCTGAAATTCTAACAATTTTAAATTGCACGCAATTTTTCTTTGAATGTTTTTCAGGAACAAATTTATATATTGGCAATCAGGCTCTGCTATATAATCAGGCGCTGTTATTTTGAATCTAACAAGATCTTATAAGACCAATCAGGCTCTGGCATATAATCAGGCCCGGTGATTTCTAAATCTGATAAGATCTTTATAATCAGGCTCTGGTATCCAAAATCTAATAATCAGGCTCTAGTATCCCAAATCTGATAAGATTTTTTTAAGTCTTAGATTCAGGGGGAGCTTGATAAAGGGGAGTAGTTTTTAAACTTATCTCGATCATTTCCTACTTATTATCTTCATACAAAATTGTGTCATCAAAATACATGGTTTTGTCATTATCAAAAAGGGGGAGATTGTTAGAACAAGATTTGGTTCTTCCAGATATCTCTAAGTTTTGATAATAACTAGGTAGTATTTATGTGAGAACAATTTTGGTACTCTTACATTTGTTTTTCTGAAGAATTAATAAACAGATTCTGACTTTGATAGAGAAATTTCTGACTCTAATTGAGACCATGTGCAATGTCACTCTGATCTGACCAAAGTCACTTATGCACTATAAGAAGCAAGTCTGCTTCTAATCTACTCACATTCAGAAAGATTTTTAGAAGATAATATGTTGTTGCTGCATTGTTCTCTTGGTTTATGCCCCTAAACATGAATCTGGTACTTTACTTCTGAAGGCTTTCTAGCTTCTTGTTGCACCCCAAAATTTGCCCAACTCTTCTTTACCTAGCTTGTGTTTCATTTCACTCACATTAGCATTATCATTTGCATTTCATTGACATGTATGCAGGAGATCAAGAGGTATGATTACCAATCAAGGATTATGAAAGACTATGAAGCTAGCTAAGAAGCTTATTCAAGTGTTCAAGGGTTGATATTCTTGTCAGAGAAGTCAAAAGATCCTCAGAAAGAGTGGTTGAAACCAAACGGGTGTGTCTCCTAACTTGAGAGTTGTGGGAGCTCCTCAGATGATTCTGAAGCCAGGAATATGGACTTGAAGCCTTGAGAGAGCTTATGAGATGTCTTGAAAGCCATCATGAAGCCTAGACAGGTCATTGTGCAAGATTGAGAAGACTCAGCCATGAGTGGTGTAATTAGGGTTTGACTGAGTCAACTCTAGGTCAACTGATGATTTGAGGAAGGTTGAGACCTAATCCAAGAGCCATGTGATCATGGATTGATGCATTGAGATGTTATAAGGATGATTCCAAGGTTAACTCATCATGATTGAAGAGTTTGAGAATTTTCAAGCTAGGGTTTCTAAGGCTTGACAGTGTAAAATCCCCTAGTTTGATCCCTATCTTCAAGGCAGTTTAGCTCAAGATGTGATTGTCATATCATCTCACCCCCAACATTAATGTTGTAGAGCTTGCTCTTAGATTTAATTTGAGTGCTAGAAGTCCTTGATAGGATTTGTAGAACTCAAGTTATGACTTTGACAAGTTACAGGTAATCTGAGGTATGTGAATTTGGGGGCTTGAAGGTTACCCAACTTGCATCAAACTTATTCCCAAGAAGGATGATTCCTATGAACTTTTGGTTAACATGAATGTTGTTCCTTATCTTCTTAGCTTTCTAGAGAGTACTATAAGTCCTTGATAGGATTTGTAGAACTCAAGTTATGGCTTTGACAAGTCAAAGGCATTTTGGTCATTTGGAGATTACAGGTCATTTCAAGCATAAGGCCATAACTCCTATTTCCAAGCTTCAAATGGGAAAATGTTCAACATCAAAGTTGTTCAAAATGATGTTTGTAGCTTGTCTAAACATCAAGTGTTCATTGATATGGATTATATCAAGCATTGGTTGAAAAAAAACTTCACATGAAAGCCATTTTAATGAATTAAAATGAGAAAATTCAAAAGAAATGAGAATAACATGTTTCCAAGTCAAATTTGTGATCAATTTGAATGGAATTAATGTTTTAGAAAGATTTGCATTGCCACATTTTGGATTTGAGGTCCATAGCATGGTCATTTGGATGGTTACTTCACATTTAAGAAACATCTCATATACACTCCCTATGTTAAAACCAAAGAAAAAAAACCATTATATCACACTCCTTAATGATTAAGTGTATGGTTTGGATTGAGTTTAGAGCATGAGTAAGGCTTGAAGGCACACTTTCATGTTGAAATTTGGAAGGAAAGGTGAACATCCAAAATCAATAATTGGGCCTAGTTTGGGCTTAATATCCATCTGAACACACTATAAGTAAGAGTTAGAACGAATTTGGAAGGTTCTGGAGCAGAATTCTGTTGAGAATCCATTGATGTGAAGTGAAGAAAAGCTTGGAAAATTGTAAATGTGTTTTGGAGAATCAAGAGGTTGCAGCAAGAACTAAGCATCAAGAATTGTCCACCATTACTCCTTGAAGGATTCTGCATAGTTTGAGGGAGAATTGAAGCACATAACCACCACAATCCTAGCTTCAAGGTTGGTTCTAAGTTCTTGAGATATCTCTTTAATTATGCACTTTTAATCCATTAGAAGCATGTGGTTAGGTTCCCCTTAACATGTAGATGAATTCTGGTTAGTTAATTTCATGGATAGAGACAAGTTAGGGTTCCTTCCATTTTCGGTTGAGATATGGTTTTGGCGAATCACGCGTTTTCAGTGTAAACTAATGGCATGGTTAGATTCCTGAGAAAATTGTGATCAATTTTCATTAAGACATCGTGACCAATGGTTGAGTATAGAAGGATCTAGGGTTGCGCAGGGGTGGCCGGAAAAGCCACCGGAGATCTGAGCTTGCGCGCGCGAGTTGCAGGTTTGAACGAAGAAGATACAATACTCATCGTTCGTTCGCGTGGAGAATTTGACTTGGTCTGTGGATCCCAGGGCTCACGTTGAGCCACGCGTCCCTAGCCTTAAACACATCGTTTTGTTTATTGACCTGAGAAGCTTCTCTGCATAGACCATCGGTGAGCAAGTTCGAACCTGGTTGTGTGACATTTCTGATTTTGTGAATTGAAGACTGAAGCGTTGGGCCTGGATTGCATTTGATACTGACACCCCCCCCCCCCCTTCAGCCCAGTCTGAATTTGAATTGATTTTTTTTTGCTATTTGCCACACACGCCTATTAATTTCCATTGATTTTCTTTATTTTTTTCATTTTGTACATGGTTCTTGGAAAAATCATATAAAATTGAAAATTAATCCAATTAATCCCATTCTTTATGCATTTTACTCATGATTGAGTCTAGTATTTTTTAGAGAAAAAATATTTTCATTCCATGCATTTTCTGATTTTATGGGAATTTTATGTTTTAATTGATATTAAAATGGTTATGTTTGATACCTAATTTTATGGAATTTTGTGTGATCATGTGGTGATGATTTTGATCCTGATTTTTTGTGTGTGATTAGGTTAGACATATATGTTCCCATAGTATTTTTATCACATTTTTGTGATGAAAATAGGTGTGCTTTCTAGATTGAGATTTAGGTGCTTCCTTTTAGGGTTTAGGTTTGGTACCTTGTGGTATAGAATTTATTTCTAGGTCTTATTTGATGATTTGATCTCTGGAATTAATATGGTAGAGTCATGATTGACCTAAGTTCCCATAGTTATTTTTGTAGGATTTTACAATTGCTTTTAGTATTTTAGTTAGGATTAACTTTAGTACTAGGTTTTAGGTGATCCCAACTTACTAACTCAATAGATTAACTTCTTTAGTCCCCTTGGATTAGGGTTTTTGCTTTGTTTGCCTTTGGTTGAGATTGAAGACAAGTTGAAGACAAGGTGAGGATGCTTGAAGTTGCTTAAAGTTGCTTGGAGCTTGGATTTGCTTGTGCCTGAAGGTGTCTGATGAGGATTTAGGAGATAGGAGGCATAGGGAGAGCCTTAGAACTAGAATGATTTCTTTCACAACTATGGAAAGCATCTTGTGCTTCCATTCCTCCCAATGACTAAAAGTCCTTCTAAGATGATCACATCTCTCCTTTGGAGGGATGAGTGGCTTTATCTGAGAAGTAGAACTTTGAGGGAACCAGTCTCTCATAATGATGAACCCTTACAGGCTTCCTTTGGTGGTCAATAAGCTGTTTATCATTTCCACCCATTTTGTTAAATCAATTGTCTTCTGGTTTGAGTATCTTGAAAGATGTTGGGCTTGAGTTTGAAGATGAAGACTTCATTGAAGAGTGTGGAAGAGGATGATTCCTTAAGCATTGCCATTGTAGCTGAAGCTTGAAGAGCAAGAAGGCCAATTTGATACTTGAAGATTCAATGGAGATTGAATGAAGAGCTGAGGCTTGAAAAATAATTGAAGGAGAGAGTTGACACTTCCAGGTGATTGAAGACTACTCTGAGAAGCTGAAGCTTGTAGGAGAAGAAAATCAAGTTGATACTTGTAGAGTGAAGCCTGAAGGTGGAATTGACTGAAGAGCTGAAGCTTGAGGAAGAGAAGATCAAGTGGATACTTATGTTTGATGGATTGAAACCCTGGAGAAACAAGTTGATACTTGTCATAAAGGATGATAGCCTTGAAGGGTGGTTGAAGTCTGAAGACTGGATTGCTGTCAGATGAGTTGAAGCTTGGAATTGGAAGAGGGGTTGATCTGTTTTCTCTCTTGTCTGTTTTCTTTTTTGTATTGATGTGCCTTGTTTGACTTGCTTGATGCATTAGAATAGGTTCATATCTAGACTGACTTTTAATCTAAGAGCATGATTGCACTAGAGGTTGAGTTGCTCCCTCTGCTTGTATTGTTACTGTATGGCTTTGCTTGCGGGTATTCGGTAGTGCCCTGCTTTCTTGCCCATGTGGTTTGTGTTTGCTTGATAGCATATTTTATTTTCCCTGTATGATTGCAGTTATTCATATCTGGCTTGAGGTTGAGATGAGCTTGTGGAGGCTGCTGCCCCACACATATTTCCTCCCTCACTTGCATTTCATACATTTTACAGTCGTCTACTGTTTACTGTTTCAGCTGATGCTTTATCTATTTCTGTTTATCATTGACATGATCCCCTAGGAATCTCACTTCCTTGGATAAAGAAGTGATGATAGAACTTTAGGTTGAAACCTATGCATGATAACTTCTAGGAGTTCCCTGTTTCAAACTTCAACTATAGGATGAATCCTTGGCATGACAACAGTAGGACTTGATAGTCTCCCTTTAGTTGAGCCTTCTCTTCTCATCTCAAAACAGTTTAAAATACAGTAATCATGAATGATTTCTTTCGTACGTTACGAGCCTTAAGCTATCTGGGAAAGGATTGTTGGAGAGTTTCTTTTCAACAGTCTGGATGTTTAGTATGGTACCCTTTGGGTGACATGCGACGCATTCACTCTCAGGTCATAGTCTTTAGTGCGATTGAAATTGCAAACACAATAAAAAACACTTTCGTAAAAGACAGAAAACAAACTTCAAACCTTTTTGCCCCGTGGGCCCATAATTCAAAGGAAAGTTTTTCTGAAGAAAAGAGTGTCGTTAAACTTCAGTTCTACCGCAAACAGGCTTTGTCCCTAACTGCTGGAATTGTTGTTTAACCCTACTCGATAAAACAGACGAATCTGAATCCCCGTAATCCGTATTATCCCGAACTACGTAAGCTCTGATCTCTCATACCTGTTGAGAGTACGTAGGCACAATACTGATGTATTGGCAAGCCACCTTCCCCGTAACCCGTAGTAGTCCGAACTACGTTGACTCTGATTTCTCATTCTCTGATGAGAATACGTAGGCATAAAGTGCGACGCTTTGCCGAGTCATTTTCTTTTCTTTTTAAGCCATCCTTGATAGGTAGATAGATAAACCAACTCGTCCAATAAACACAACAAGCGTGGATCCCGTCGAGTACGACGAACGTGAGGGGTGCTAATACCTTCCCCTTGCGTAACCGACTCTCGAACCCAGACAACGGTTGCGACGACCTTGTCTTATACCTTTTTCGTCAGGTTTTTCCGATCGTTTCCTTTCCCGCTCTGAGGGATAAATAACGAAAGGTGGAGACTCTTCTGTTTTGCCGGCACCTTATTTTCGCGGAAGCGACAGCTGGCGACTCTGCTGGGGACTTGTTAGTTTCCTGGGATCCAACGTCCCTTATGCGAGTCAGTTTGGGGATCCGACGTCCCCTGTGAGAGTCAATCCTAGCGCTTGTATGATTACTTGTTGGGTTGTATTTATTTATCGCATTTTATTTCCCGCACTTTATTTTCAGTATGATATGATTATCTGTGCTGTTGTGGGAGGGGCATTCTGATGAGTGAGAAGCCAGACCCAGGCTTGAGTGAATATAACATTAGTTGTGGAAATTAGTGGGTGCGTGCTTGCTTGGCAGGCACTAGTGTCTCATGAAATCCACGCTCAGACGAGGTTCTCCCGGTTGACTTCTTTTTCAACCCTTTGGGTTGAGGGCGTTGTTGGTTTGGAGGATTGTCGACTCTGAGGACCGATCATTTGGGATTCAGCCGAGTGAGGCTGCTACATGAGCTGGTGATGCCACACCTTCTGGGTATCGTATCACCCCTCTTGAATGTCTGTGATGCTGATGACCGCATAGGATGCCGAACCTGTGTCAGTTTAGGTCCATACCTGTGAGCAGGGTTGGGTTTGTTGCAGGAAACTTTGACCTTCAGACTACCTGGTTTTCTTGACAGTGAACCAGTTTTGTTGGTACCGGAGGTTCTCATCATCAGATGTATGTGTTCTTGACAGAGCAGGTTTATGATCGGGGTCAGAGGATCTCATCATCAGATGTATGTGTTCTTGATAGAGCAGATTTATGGTCCTGTATCAGAAGGCCTTATCTTCAGAGATGTGTATTTGTTCTTGACAGAGCAGGTTTTTGATTGGGATCAGAGGATCTCATTGATGCGTGTTTTTCGCAAGTGTACGAATCACGTCAAAGTAATATAAAAGATTATCGAATCCACAGAGACCAAGTGTCAATCTATCGTACCTGTTGTTATGGTGTTTATCTAAGGCAACTATTTTTAAGGGTTTTAGTAAGGGTGCAATGGTAAATAAAATTATAATTTTAAATAATAAATAAAAGACAGGCTCGAATGTAATTCACGTAATTAATGATAATCCAGTACTTGTTAATGGAACTACTTATGGGCAATGTTTTCTCCTTTGAAAAGAACTAATTTAACAGGAACTGTCGCTTTCGCGTATTCAGAACCGAGTTGTACTCTCTAATCAACCCCTCCTATTGTCACGGATAAAAAGGTGCGTACTGCGTTAGAGTAGTAAACCTATTTTTAAGAAATATAGTTTCTTAACAAAGTTGAAAAGTATTTTAACCTGGACTTCTTAGCAAAAAGAGGTTCTTATGAACCAGACTCTAAATCTCATAACGCGTCCGAAAATCGTTTTAAAATCTCTTTTCTTTTTAATCTAAAAACTTCTAATGAACTATACAAAGCGCTTTTGGCTGTTTTTGAAATAGTTAAAAACAATTACTTGAATTGAAAGATAAAATAGCCCTTAGGTGTTTCCACGAACAATTATACTGATTACTGGTTTAATTACGATCCTTACATTCTAACCTTTATGGGATTAGTTAGACATGATAAAGTAAATATTCTTTTTATAGTTTTTCATATGAGTAATTTAAAGCGAGTGCGGGAAGTAAACAAAGTAAATGTGCGAGTGCGGGAAGTAAACAAAGTAAATGTGCGAGTGCGGGAAATAAACAAAGTAAATGTGCGAGTGCGGGAAATAAACAAAGTAAATGTGCGAGTGCGGGAAATAAACAAAGTAAATGTGCGAGTGCGGGAAATAAACAAAGTAAATGTGCGAGTGCGGGAAATAAACAAAGTAAAGTGCGAGAAAATAAATAAAAGTAAAGCAATGCGGAAAAATAAAATACTAACTGGAATTAAAATGGCGGCAGGATTAACTTCCTCCAGAGTGCTCCAAAACTCGAACCACAGACAGATTACAGACTCGATCACTCGATTGCAGAGGCACCCCGATGTGGAATGGCAACTGCTTTATAACTGATATATGCCTAGAGAATTCTAATTCTGGATGAAGAAAAACGAAAATCTAAGGTCCTATTTATAGTAAAAACTGAAAGCATGAAATGACCGGGACGCCTCTCCACTAAAAAGTGGAGGTTATGAAATTTTGCCTTGTGGCGCCCGCCACAAGGTCATGGCGCCCGCCATGGTCCCTACAGGGGATGATGGAGTGGGGATCGTGGGTCTTGGAGGTTGAGGAGTGGTCTTGAGACGTGGCCACGTCATGGCTAACCCCATGGCGCCCGCCACGGTGGGTGCCGCAAGTGCAAAATGCTGAATTTCTAGGTTTTCGTCCGTTTTCACTCCTTTTTCGCTCCTTTTCCCGATTCAAGCTCCGATTATTATAAAAACCTGAAAACATAAGAAAACAAAGCAATAACAAAGCAAAACAACAATAAAAGCTAAGAATGCATGCGAAATCGGAGTCAGAAATACGGTGAATTTTAGTGTGATCAAATTCTCCCACACTTAAACCTTTGCTTGTCCTCAAGCAAACATTAAAGCTTAAGAAAATATGGTGTCAACACTTGTCTTTGGGCTAAAGGGATTCTAAGTTCAAGTCAGGATGCAGTGACAGATACTAACTAAGTGAACCAAAGGTACCATAGTAACACAAACACAAACTTCAATCCTATATTAACCACTCCATGTCATCCCACGATACCTAGGCCTATCTTCTCATCTTTTTGTGTCCTTTTCATTCAGGCGCAATCACATTAAGCCCGTTATCCGTACATGCTTCATAGTAGAGTGACCGGTTAGTGATTCTGATCCATAACATAAGGTTTCTGGCACATAAGCATGTGTAAACCTGTTTTTATTTCGCCTAAATGTAGCTGCGGGGGATCGGATCGTAATCCGCCCTACCAAGTTCAGTGCCAGATACCTCTGAACCAACTAACAATAGGTGACTTGCAATTTTTTTTTCTTTTTGTGGCAAAATTTTTTTTTTCTTCTCTTTTTTCGGTTTAAATGACTTTGAGAGGGTCACCTATACCAGAGTTTGCCTTTTTTTCTTTTTTTTTTTTTTTTTTTTTTAATTTATTAGCACTGGATCATTCACTTATATTCATCGGCCCCCTACGTAGAGTATGCTTAGGCCGGAGCTGACTGCTAAAATAAACTACTTAGGACAATTTTTTGAATGATAGTAAAGGCCATGGTGGTGGGGTTTAGGAGTGATTCCTATATTCAAGAGGTCTATGGTGCTAAAATGGTTCTGATGTTTCAAAAAGTTGACCTAAGTCACCACATCCTAATCTAAACCTGTCTCAAAGCCCAAAAAACATGCGAAACAACATTGTTTTCTTTTTAAAAATTTTCTGGTAAGGCTAAGGAAATGGGAAAAAAATGAAGATGAACTAAAAAGACACTATACTGGTGACTCGTCAGACTCATGCATTATCTAAGAAAAATAAATTACTGAAAAGGGAAATAACTGAAAGGAAATTAACTAAAAAGGGAAATAACAGAAAGCAATAAAATCCCCTCCCACACTTAAATCGAACATTGTCCCCAATGTTTCGAAATAAGATAAGGGGGGTAACCTGGAAAAAGACTACTGAGGAGGGGCACTGGTGCCTTCGCCGTCCTGATGTGATGGTCTGGAACGACGGGATCTACTACGATGCTGGTCCCTCCGGTCGAGTCGTGCTGATAAAGCAGCCTGAGCACTCCGGACCTCTCGAAGGTTACCCAAGATGGAACCCTGAGTAGCCTCTACAAGCTGGTAGTGTCGGCTGTTGAACTCTCTCTGACGGTTCTGCTCTAATGAAATATCGTTCAAGGTACGGCAAACGTTGCTATAAGCACGATCCGAAACCAATCGCGATTGTTGCATGAAGCTCATATTGTTCGTCAGCTGCTGTGAAATAGTAGAGAGAAGGCCATCACGCCTTTCTTCTCTAGCTGTCATATCACGCCACATCTCCTCGGTGACAAAGAATCCAGGAGCAGTACCTGCAACAGGGTTAGAGGAAGATGGTGCAGTGTGTGACTGTGAAGGACGATGGGGGGACATGTGAGGGATGGGAGACTGCTCTCTTCGATCATACTCATCATCAGTGTCATGTGCCTCCCCATCGGGAATATTAGGAGGAAGTGGACCCAAAACACGTGGAGCATTAAGATCATAGGTCCAGTTCCTTTCATCACGTACATTAGTACGTCTACTGCATGGTAAAGCAACAGATGGGATAGCTACCCCATGAACCATCAACTCATAACCACCTTCTCTCCTTGTTCGGCACAATTTCATGTCTTTCAGAAATTTTAAATTAATTGTGCGAGGAGGTAGTGGTTCAAGTGTAGCTATCTCATCATTCAGGCCAAGAGCCCGAGCAATAGACGTAACAAGCCCTCCAAAAACAATCGGTCCTGTTTTATTAGTAAATAAAGTCATGTGGGCAAGCATAAACGGGACCGGATTGATGTGGGTTCTAGTGAGGCATCCTTGCAAAAATAGGAGTTCACGAGCATTAACCTTGTTTGGACTTTCCCGGCCAAAAATAGTACATGCCAAAAGAAGTCTAAAAACTCTTATGGCCGGGTTGTGAATGGTCGACGCAAGTATCCCTTCAAAAGAATTAATTGAAGTACTTTAAAGCCTTAGCCAGAAGGTAAATACCTCGGCCGACCATTCAGCATCCAAAGGTGCCTCACAAATCGAACCTTCCCTATGAGGGATTCCTAACAAATCTGCTAGCTCATTGGTACTGAATTCATATTCAATTCCAAACAGTCTAAAAATAACAGTACCGACAGTGCTAGCAGTGTTAGGACTGACAGTGTATATCAAAGAACTCAAAAACTCAGTTGTCAGCCTCTCATAGGTAGGTTCCTGATTAATGAAAATATTATGCAAGCCTAGAAATTCTAATAAATTAAAAACACTATGATAAATACCCAAGGCATACAGACAGTTATCGTCGACGTACCTAGTCGAGAGGATTTCTCGACTTTGAAGCCTCTAAATAATTTTCCGTTGCCTTTCGCCCGGTCTTCCATCACGAAGAATAAATCCGTTGAACTCCATTGTTGAAAAGCTCCTTAGGTAGTGAAAATAGTAGAAAAGTGGTTTATGAGGGGAATGATAAAGTTTTGATTTTTTTGGTTTTTGATGGATGAAAATGGAAATGGATGTTGGATATGTTTTATGGATGGAGGGTATTTTGGAAATGGGGGAGCTTTAATGGGGTTCAAGGAGGATTTGGAAGGTTGGAAAAATGTTTTTTTTTTTTTTTGTGAAGAAAGGGATGAAAATGGTGGAAATGGGGATTGAATCCCGTATTTGTTGATGGTACGGTGTGGCGCCCGCCACAGGGCCTATGGCGCCCGCCACAAGGCCAATTCCTGGGCCTTGTGGTTTTGGATCCTCCTTTGGGCCTTCCTTGCACCTTTGTCTTCCGGGGGGTCTGAATAGCGTTTTCTTCTTCTTTTCAAGGCATTGGCTTGCATATTTTTGTCTTATATATTTTTTTCTTTGCACGACAAAAATAAAATAATTAAAAATCAAAAAAGAAAAAGAAAAATAAAAATTAGTGCATAATATGTATATATATATATATATAAGGAATTCAAAGTGCATGAAAATATAAAAGTGGAAATGCGATAAATAAAAGGAAGTTAAATACTAGGGTAGTGATGTCAGGGTGGAATGAGTCATGTGGTAGGTTTCTTATCCTGGCTTGATCCACGAATCTCAGCTATCTCCCTCCGAAGCTCGTCGATCGCCTGATGTAGAGCATCGGTCTCTGAGGCATGAGTGAGATCAGAAACCTGCATCTGTAACTCTAAGTCTGCCACTTCCTGCTTGAGCAGGGCAGTCTCCTTGCGGAGCTCATAAATCTGTGTTTGTAGGTCAGGTGGCTGCAGAGACATATTGTTAGACATAATAGTGATTCGGGGAGTAAGAGGTGTAGGAGTGTACTCAGCGGCGGGAGGCGATTTCGGCTCTTCGACAGTCTCTCCATAACCCTCTAGAGCATAACTCCAATTGGCAGGATCATGGACACTGGTCATCAGCGGATCTGGTAATGTAAAGTAGTGTATCGCTTCACCGTCGATCAGCAATCTAAACATGTTGGGCTCAAAAGAAGCCCTCCTCATCAGTCCTCTATCAAGACAAAAATCAATATCCAGGGTGGTGTAGCAGCAGAAGGTCCTGAGGTGCAATAGCTTGCGAGACAAACCCAATGCAGTAGCAATCTGTGTAACAATCCCACCGACATGGATGATTCCTACTGATGATCTGGCAACACTAGCAAGGCCCTTCAGTAGAAAGTTGCCACAAGCAACAGGGCGAGACTGAGTCGCACAAAACAGTAGGAAAATCTCCTCTTCACTTAGCAGTGTCTCTGTATCTGGAAAACCTAGGAAAGAATGTGCTAGAATCATCTGGAAGTACCTCAATGCAGGGTTGTGGATTACCTGAGAAAACTGGGTAGAAGGATCTTGGCTCCCTCCGCCTGATATTTTAGTCCAAAACTTTTCCACTTCTCTGCTCATAAAATACCCCATCGGAGTCTCTGGAATAGCATCAGGAGTAGTCTGGAAACCTAGTAAATCACCAAACTCTTTGTGAGAGAATGAGTAGTCAATCCCGAACAACCTGAAAACAGCGAGTCCATCGGGTCCAGCCCAAGGGTCATGATGAAACGAGCTGAGGAACTCAAGAGTCAAGTTCCTATAAGTGTTGTTCCTGTCGTCAAACTGGTCCCACTGGAGTTGATGGCATAAAAATCTGACGCTTGGCTCTATCCCCAAGGCATCCATGCAGTCATGGTCAGGGTACCTGGTAGGAGCCATAGGGCGTCTCATGTGAACATAGTAACGCTCTCTCTGTGCATCATCTCTAAAGGCCACGTGCATGTCATCAGGGTTCTGCATTCTGTACAAGGTTAGCAAACAAGTCCTGAAAGCACATAAAACATTCAATCGTGAGTCCTGACATAATAATAAAATAAACAAATTAAAATAAAGTAAAAATAAAAATAAAAAGTACAAAAATAAGAAAAACCATGGGTTGCCTCCCAGGCAGCGTTTGTTTAACGTCATTAGCTCGACGACCGATATTTAAACATCATTGGAAGGATATGGTGGACCACTCAGAGTATGACAGGTGTATGTTGTTGGAATGTCACCTCCTTCGTAGGGCTTCAACCTCTGTCCATTGACTATGAACGGTTTACATGTTTGGTTCTTGATTTCAATAGCACCGGATCTCAGGATCTTAGATACTTCGAAAGGGCCAGTCCATCTCGAACGGAGTTTACCTGGAAATAGTCGTAACCTAGAATCGAACAGGAGAACAGGATCGCCTATTTTGAAGTCTCTTCTTATGATTCTTTTGTCATGCCAAGCTTTTGTTCTTTCTTTGTATATGATGGCATTTTCGTAGGCAGATTGTCTGAGCTCTTCTAATTTGTGGATATCAAGGATACGTTTCTCACCAGCTGTCAAGTAATCCAAATTCAAAGTTTTGATGGCCCAATAGGCCTTATGCTCCAACTCAAATGGTAAGTGACATGATTTTCCATAGACCAGTTGATAAGGGGTTGTTCCTATAGGAGTTTTGAAAGCGGTTCTATAGGCCCATAATGCTTCTTGAAGTTTCTGCGACCAATCTTTTCTAGATATAGAGACAGTCTTCTCGAGGATTTGTTTTATCTCCCTATTAGATACTTCCACTTGTCCATTGGTCTGTGGGTGGTATGGTGTTGCTACTCTATGCTTAACTCCATACTTGCTTAAAAGTTTATCAAATATTCTCGATATGAAGTGTGATCCTCCATCACTTATGACTAAACAGGGTGTTCCAAACCTGGGAAATATATAATTCTTGAATAATTTGATGACTACTCTGGTGTCGTTTGTGGGTGCGGCGATAGCTTCAATCCATTTAGACACGTAGTCAACAGCTACTAATATGTACTGATTTCCAAAAGATGGTGGGAACGGTCCCATAAAGTCCATACCCCATACGTCGAAGAGTTCTACTTCTTGGATATTTCTTAACGGCATTTCATTACATCTTGAAATATTTCCTGTGCGTTGGCATCTGTCACACTTGACAATGAAAGCATGGACATCACGCCACATAGTAGGCCAGAATAGGCCAGCTTGAAGAATCTTGGCGTAGGTCTTAGATGTGCTTGCATGTCCACCATAGGGTGCAGAGTGACAATGCTCAATTATATTATTTACCTCTTCTTCTGGAACACAACGGCGGAAAATGCCATCTTTACCTCTCTTGAAAAGAAATGGATCGTCCCAATAGAAGTTTCTCACATCACTATAGAACTTCTTCTTCTGGTGGTAGTTTAGATTAGGGGGTATGATGTCAGCGGCTAGGTAATTAACAAAATCTGCATACCAAGGTACATTGCTTATAGCTAAGGATTTATGAAATTGCTCATGAG
Organism: Lathyrus sativus; assembly: GCA_963859935.3. NCBI lineage: Eukaryota > Viridiplantae > Streptophyta > Magnoliopsida > Fabales > Fabaceae > Lathyrus > Lathyrus sativus. Next base: position 84,100,794 of record OZ012740.1, on the reverse strand, counting down.
GGTCTGGGTTATCATCTTCAATGGTTTCTAGTTGGGCTATCAGTCTATCGTAGGCAAAATCGTCATTTATGGGTACTGGATCAGGTTTCAGGTATTCTAGCCTAGATAGGTGATCAGCTACCACATTATCAGTGCCTTTCTTGTCACGGATATCCAAATCAAACTCTTGTAATAATAGAATCCATCGAAGTAACCTAGGCTTGGCATCCTTTTTGCTTAGTAAGTAACGAATGGCAGCATGGTCGGTGTAAACTATAATCTTGGCTCCTACTAGATAAGATCTAAATTTGTCTATTGCAAAAACTACAGCTAGGAGCTCTTTTTCGGTTGTTGCGTAGTTGAGCTGTGCAGCGTCTAGGGTTCTACTGGCATAATAAATCACATGTAACTTCTTATCTTTTCTCTAACCTAGAACGGCTCCAACAGCATAATCACTGGCGTCACACATTATCTCAAACGGTTCCGACCAATCAGGGGGTTTCATTATAGGTGCTGAAATCAGAGCTTGCTTCAGAAGATTAAATGCTTCAGTACATTTTTCATCGAAGATGAACTCAGCATCTTTCATTAAAAGACCAGTTAAGGGCTTTGTTATTTTGGAGAAATCCTTGATAAAACGTCGGTAAAATCCGGCATGTCCAAGAAAACTTCTTATCTCCCTGATAGTCTTCAGCGGTTTTAGATTCTCTATGACTTCTATTTTTGCTTTATCTACCTCTATACCTTTTTCGGAAACTATATGTCCTAAAACAATCCCTTCGGTGACCATGAAATGACATTTTTCCCAATTTAGCACAAGGTTTACCTCCACACATCTCTCCAGGATTTTCTCAAGGTTGACAAGACAATTTTTGAAATCTGACCCACAAACTGAGAAATCGTCCATAAATACTTCCATGATTCCATCCAAATAATCAGCAAAGATAGACATCATGCAGCGTTGGAAAGTTGCAGGAGCATTACAAAGTCCAAAAGGCATTCTTCTATAGGCAAAGGTTCCAACTGGGCATGTAAAGGTAGTTTTTTCTTGATCTTCGGGGTGAATAGGTATTTGGAAGAATCCTGAATATCCATCTAAATAACAAAAGTAAGAGTGTCTGGCTAGGCGCTCCAACATTTGGTCTATGAATGGTAATGGGAAATAGTCCTTCCTAGTTGCTTTATTTAATTTTCTATAATCTATGCACATACGCCAACCTCCATCAGTTCTTTTTGCTACAGGTTCGCCCTTCTCGTTTTGCACGACTGTGATGCCTCCCTTTTTAGGTACTACATGCACAGGACTCACCCATTTACTGTCCGAGATCTGATATATTATACCTGCCTCTAGTAACTTAAGAACTTCAGTCTTAACTACAGTACTCATTATAGGATTTATTCTACGTTGGTGTTCTCTAGAAGGTTTTGAATCTTCTTCAAGCAAAATCCGATGCATGCATACGGATGGGCTTATTCCTTTTAGATCAGAGATCTTATATCCTAAGGCTGAGGGGTACCTACGTAAAACTTCTAATAATTGATCGGTTTCTTCTTGGTTTAAGGTAGCACTGACTATAACTGGACGGTTCATATCTTCATCAAGAAATTCATATCTCAGGTTTTTAGGCAGTTCCTTAAGTTTTACGGTCGGTTTTATAGGGCAAGGCATAGGATCTGGGGTATGAGATAAACATTCGTGAAGGTTATCAGCAATGTAGGGTGTTTTATAATTGTCATCTTCCAAAATAAGGGTTGATGGCAATTTTATAGATTCAGTTTCTTCTTCTTGTTCTAATTCCCTAATACATTCTTCGATGATATCTAAGGCATAACAAGAATCTCCTATCACAGGTGCCATAAGAAATTTTGACAATATAAATTCTATCTTCTGGCCACCTACCTCAAAAGTTAGTTTTCCCTTTTTAACATCTATTACGGCTCCAGCAGTCGATAAGAACGGTCTACCTAGGAGGATTGGTATGTCGTCATCTTCTTTAATGTCCATGACAACAAAATCAGTAGGTATAAACAGCTGACCTATCCTAACAGGGACGTCTTCAAGTATGCCTATAGGGTATTTAACGGATCTATCGGCTAATTGAAGTGACATCTTAGTAGGTTGTAATTCTCCTAAGTTTAATCTCTCACAAACTGCTAAAGGCATTAAGCTCACACTAGCTCCTAAGTCTAGAAAAGCTTTTTCGATGACATGATTCCCCAAAACACAAGGAATGGAAAAATTTCCGGGATCTTTATCTTTCTTTGCTAACCTATTTTCGGAAATAGAATTACATTCCACGGGTTTCGGATCTTCGAGTCTACGTTTATTTGTAAGTATGTCTTTGAGAAACTTAGCATAAGAAGGTATTTGGGTGATGGCTTCTGTAAAGGGGATTTCTACGTGAAGTTTTTCTATAACCTTAACGAATTTTTGATATTGATTATCGATTTGGGTTTTCTTTAATCTTTGAGGGTAAGGTATTGGTGGTTTGTATGGCGGTGGCGGTACATAGGTTTTATTTTTAGGTTCTTCTCCTTTTTCTTGACTTTCCGGGGTTTCAGGCTTCTCTGGTTCCTTTTCCTCATTCCTCTCAGAAGTTTCGGGCTCACTTAATCTAGGGTTTAAAGGTTCCTTATAAGCGGTTCCACTTCGTAGAGTAATGGCATTAGCTTGCCCTTTCGGGTTTTGTTGAGGTTGTCCAGGGAACTGTCCTCCAGGTGTAGTCTGTGGGGCTTGGTTTAACGCTACCTGAGAGATCTGGGTTTCAAGCATCTTATTATGAGTAATAATTTGATCAACCTTGGTTCCTAACTTGGTAATTAGTTCGTTAACATGGACGTTATGGTTCATGAACTCTTTATTTTGTTGTTTTTGAGCAACGATAAAATCTTTTACAACTTCCTCAAAGCTCGGGCTAGGTGGTACAGGTTGCATAGGTTGATTTGTTCTAGAGGCTTGGTAACCTTGTTGTCTCGGAGGTGCGGTATTTTGGATAGGGTTATTATTTTTGTAGGAGAAGTTTGGGTGATTCCTCCATCCAGGGTTATATGTGTTTGAAAATGGGTTCCCTTGGGTATAGTTCACTTGCTCAGTGTTGGTTTCATTCAACAGATTGCATTCGGCGGATTGGTGTCCTTGCGTTCCACATATCTCACAATTCGGCGAAACTGCGGCAACAGTATTCGGAGTTGTACACATATGTTCGACTCTAAGGGCCAACGCGTCCATTTTAGCCTGCATCATGTCTATAGAGCTTAGCTCATGTATTCCTCCTTGGGCTTCCTTCTTTTCCACTGTCGCTCGTTCTACTCCCCATGATTGATGGTTTTGGGCCATATCCTCGATAAGGGCACTAGCTTCAGGGTAAGGTTTGTTCATCAGTGCGCCACCAGCGGCAGCGTCGATGGTCATTTTAGTGTTATAAAGAAGTCCATTATAGAAGGTTTGGATGATTAGCCAATTCTCTAGGCCATGGTGTGGGCATGCTCTTAATAGTTCTTTATATCTCTCCCAGGCTTCGAACAACGACTCTCCTTGGTGTTGGGTAAATCTAGTTATTAGGTTTCGAAGAACAGCGGTCTTACTTGGGGGAAAATATCTAGCAAGGAAAACTTTTCTAAGGTCATCCCAAGTTGTTATTGAATTGGGTGGAAGGGAATCTAACCATGATAGAGCTTTATCTCTGAGGGAAAAGGGAAATAATCTTAAGCGTATTGCCTCAGGAGAAGCTCCATTGGTTTTAAAGGTGTCTGCTAATTGAAGAAAGTTTTTTAAATGTTGGTTCGGGTTATCAGTAGCGAGACCTGCGAATTGTCTCTGTTGCACTAATTGCAGCAGGGATGGCTTAAGTTCAAAATTATTGGTTGGGATAGCGGGGTTTACTATACTGGAACTAGGTTCCTCGTTTGATGGTTGGGCGAAGTCCTTAAGAGGTCTTCGATTTTGATCTTCGGCCATAGCTCTCCTATTCCTATGGAAAAATAAACGTGCGCGAGCGTAACATTCAGGTTCAGCTAGAGGGTCTACTAAACTTCCGGCACTGCGAGTCTTTCGCATTGACCGGTGGGTAACAACCTTAGTCTAAACGGTATAACTACAGGGTAATGAAATTTGACGATATTGGTCCCCGGCAACGGCGCCAAAAACTTGATGCGTGTTTTTCGCAAGTGTACGAATCACGTCAAAGTAATATAAAAGATTATCGAATCCACAGAGACCAAGTGTCAATCTATCGTACCTGTTGTTATGGTGTTTATCTAAGGCAACTATTTTTAAGGGTTTTAGTAAGGGTGCAATGGTAAATAAAATTATAATTTTAAATAATAAATAAAAGACAGGCTCGAATGTAATTCACGTAATCAATGATAATCCAGTACTTGTTAATGGAACTACTTATGGGCAATGTTTTCTCCTTTGAAAAGAACTAATTTAACAGGAACTGTCGCTTTCGCGTATTCAGAACCGAGTTGTACTCTCTAATCAACCCCTCCTATTGTCACGGATAAAAAGGTGCGTACTGCGTTAGAGTAGTAAACCTATTTTTAAGAAATATAGTTTCTTAACAAAGTTGAAAAGTATTTTAACCTGGACTTCTTAGCAAAAAGAGGTTCTTATGAACCAGACTCTAAATCTCATAACGCGTCCGAAAATCGTTTTAAAATCTCTTTTCTTTTTAATCTAAAAACTCCTAATGAACTATACAAAGCGCTTTTGGCTGTTTTTGAAATAGTTAAAAACAATTACTTGAATTGAAAGATAAAATAGCCCTTAGGTGTTTCCACGAACAATTATACTGATTACTGGTTTAATTACGATCCTTACATTCTAACCTTTATGGGATTAGTTAGACATGATAAAGTAAATATTCTTTTTATAGTTTTTCATATGAGTAATTTAAAGCGAGTGCGGGAAGTAAACAAAGTAAATGTGCGAGTGCGGGAAGTAAACAAAGTAAATGTGCGAGTGCGGGAAATAAACAAAGTAAATGTGCGAGTGCGGGAAATAAACAAAGTAAATGTGCGAGTGCGGGAAATAAACAAAGTAAATGTGCGAGTGCGGGAAATAAACAAAGTAAATGTGCGAGTGCGGGAAATAAACAAAGTAAAGTGCGAGAAAATAAATAAAAGTAAAGCAATGCGGAAAAATAAAATACTAACTGGAATTAAAATGGCGGCAGGATTAACTTCCTCCAGAGTGCTCCAAAACTCGAACCACAGACAGATTACAGACTCGATCACTCGATTGCAGAGGCACCCCGATGTGGAATGGCAACTGCTTTATAACTGATATATGCCTAGAGAATTCTAATTCTGGATGAAGAAAAACGAAAATCTAAGGTCCTATTTATAGTAAAAACTGAAAGCATGAAATGACCGGGACGCCCCTCCACTAAAAAGTGGAGGTTATGAAATTTTGCCTTGTGGCGCCCGCCACAAGGTCATGGCGCCCGCCATGGTCCCTACAGGGGATGATGGAGTGGGGATCGTGGGTCTTGGAGGTTGAGGAGTGGTCTTGAGACGTGGCCACGTCATGGCTAACCCCATGGCGCCCGCCACGGTGGGTGCCGCAAGTGCAAAATGCTGAATTTCTAGGTTTTCGTCCGTTTTCACTCCTTTTTCGCTCCTTTTCCCGATTCAAGCTCCGATTATTATAAAAACCTGAAAACATAAGAAAACAAAGCAATAACAAAGCAAAACAACAATAAAAGCTAAGAATGCATGCGAAATCGGAGTCAGAAATACGGTGAATTTTAGTGTGATCACTCATCATCAGATGTGTGTTCTTGACAGAGCAGAGTTTTGGTCCTGCATCAAAGGTCCTTATCATCAGATGTGTGTTCTTGACAGAGCAGAGTTTTGGTCCTGTATCAGAGGTCTTGTATCAGATGTTTGTTCTTGACAGAGCAGATTTATGGTCCTATGTGTGTGTGTTCTTGACAGAGCAGATTTGTGGTCTGATACCAGGATTTTCTTCTTACCAGAGATAGTGGTTGTTCTTGATAGAGCAGGATTATGGTTTTGTTGATACAGAATCTCCACAGCACAGTTGCCTTGATCTCCTGCTGCATGATTGCATTTTACATTGCTTTGCATACTCATCTGCATTTCATTAACGTGTGTCTGTGTTGCAGGTACCGTTTTCCCCCCGATTCAGGATTTCTTGCCTCCTATTGTATTGTTATGGGTTCTCTGAGGAAGACCGTGGCTTACAAGCTCCCCACTCCTGATGTTGTTCAGCTGACTGGTTTGATTGCTTTAGCAGATGACTCTGTGAGAGATGATTTCAGAAAATCTTACGGTAAACTGCTCAGTTTGGTTCGTAAACCTTATGCGTTTGAGTTGAATGGGTTGCACGCCTTGCTGCAGTTCTACGACCCTCCGTTGAGATGCTTCACTTTCCAGGATTTTGTTCTCGCACCCACACTAGAGGAATATGCTGATTTGTTAGGTGTTCCTATCAAGAGGCAGATGCCTTTTGTTCACATGGATGCTGAGCCTAATCTGGCTAGTCTAGCTCCGTCACTTCATCTGGATGCCTCCGAGTTGGTATTGTCTAGTTGGAACAAGGTTCCCGGGTTCTCCTTGCAGTTCTTAGTGGGAAAGGCTCAGCAGTGCGCCAAAGACGGATGTTGGGTCGTGTTCAACGCCATTCTCGCTCTGTGCATATATGACATCATTATGTTCCCCAATATGCCCAACTTTGTAGACTTCGACGCATTTCGCATCTTTGCTTCAGGGAATCCGGTCCCTACCTTGATAGGAGATGTCTACCATTCCGTCCACTACAAAAATGAGAACAGAAGGGGTAAGAATGTCTCGTGCTGTGTGCCTCTGCTTTATAAATGGCTTGATAGTCATCTACCCAAGAGGGGTCCCTTTGCTTCGTCTGCAGCCACGGCTGAGTGGTCTGAGCGTTTGATGGGTCTATCTGCAGAGGATATTGACTGGTTTGACAGAGATAGGTTGGGTACCGAGATTATCTTCAGCTGCAGCGGGTTTCCGAACGTGCCTTTGATAGGCAGGAAGGGATGTATAAACTACAATCCGTCTTTGTTGGTCCGACAGTTTGCTTACGCTTTGAGAACTCCGCCGAAGGATGAAGAGGTGCAGGAATCTCTGTACCTCACTGGTCTTCTAGAAGGGGATATGTTATCTAAGCTTCAGCGCGCTTGGAACGGTATCAGTAAGCAGGGAAAACCATTGCTGGGAAAAAGTAATAGTCAAGCCTACGCTTCGTACGTGACTTGGATCAGAGCCAGAGCAGATGCTATAGGGAGGTCGTTTCTTCCTGCCAAGCCAGAAAGCCCTCCAATGATTGAAGAGCCTACCACCGTGCCTATTCAGCAGCATAATCAGGTGTTAGCTGAGAGAGATGAATTGAAGAAGGAAAATGAAGAATTTAAGAAAGAATTGGCTCGACTTAGAAGCGAGAGAAACGAAGTCGTTCATTCCTTCAAGAGGCAAACAGAACTGGTGAACCCAGTTAGGTACAGATTTGACTAAGCAGATAGCTGAGCGTGAGCGCATGGGTCGAGACTTCAAAGCTGTCAACGATGTACTGGCCACGAAGAAGCAGCACTTTGGACGAAGCGTATCGGAGGATATCCAAGTTTAACCAGCATTGGAAGGCCACCCTAGCCAACAGGAAAGAGCGGGAGGATAAACTGATGCAACAGATCTCCAAGCTGAAAGCCCAGGTGAAGGCCAGTGAGAAAGGGTTTGATGAAGAAACCGCTCGCAGATACGCCGCTGAAGGCCAGCTCAACAGGGCTCTTGCTAACCTGAAGGAGCGCAAACTGACGTTTGAGTCCAAGAAGCGGAAGTTAGAAGATTGTTTCGGCGAAGGAGCATGGGAAGATTCGGTCGAAGGTCTTCAGTACACCATTGTGCAGAGGGAGTTACTCGTCGAAGGGTTGCTCACTCGGCCTGATCATCCAGAAACGAAGGGGTTGTTAGAAGAGTTTCGTGCCCGTGGCCGTGCTTGACTATTTGCAATCCTTTTGTGTTGATCATTGTTGTATGCTGACCATCACCAGGCTTGTTGGTCGAGGTCATGCTATTTCAGCTTGTATTCAGTGACGTTATGTACTGCCTTGATGTGCTTTCTTTATATATGAGATGCTATTTCCATGACTGGACTCAGACTTCTTATTATCAGCACCGGAACTCAGGCACTAGGATCGGGGGAAATCTCCCTAACGCACAGACACGCGTTTGCATTTGCATGAAGCATTTGCATAACGAGCACTTTGTCGTTTTTCCTAACCCTTTTGTGTTTTCAGGTTGTTTCAGGTTGTTCCAGGATTAATCAGAGACCTATCCACCACTATCCGACCAGAGCAAATCTCCGACCAGAGCAAATCAAACCAGAATCATGGAGCAAGTGCAAACTGACGTTCAGGAACTCCGCGAAAGAATGGACCGCTTCATGGAACTCATGCAAGCAGTCGCCAATGGCCAGGATCAGCTCAGAACCTTGGTTCAGCCTCTGATTTCAAGGGTCGATAGCAATGGCGTACTCCATGGCGGGACCGTGCCTACCCCTCCACCTGTTGAAACTCCTCAGAATGGCGTCCCCGTGACCGGGGGGAATGGCAGTGCTAACGGCAATGTGATAGCTAACATGGGACTCAATGGTAATACGACGGGCGTCGGTAATGGGAATTTTGAAGCTAATGTCAATGTTGGGCTGGGCAACGGCAATGCAGGTGTTGGGAATCTGTTCGGGCCTCAGCCGTGGTTAGAAGATCGTCAGGATGATGTGTTCTCTCAGAGAGGTGCTGAAGGGGAGCTGACTGCTGAAGCACGACTTAGGTTCAAGGCACTCGAGGACAAGATGAGAAATATCGAGAACCAGAACACCCTGGGTGTTGATATGTCCAAGTTGGGACTGATTGCTGATTTCAAGGTGCCTCCCAAGTTCAAGGTACCTGACTTTGAAAAGTACAAGGGCACCACTTGCCCTCGCGTCCACCTGAGATCATACTACCGGAAAATGTCAGCTCATTATGAGGACGAGAAGTTGCTGATGCACTTCTTTCAGGACAGTCTGTCCGGGCCATCCCTCGAATGGTACATGAGTCTGGAGCCTACCAGTGTGCGCACATGCAAGGAACTTGATGAAGCATTAGTGCACCACTACCAATATAACAGTGACTTGGCCCCGAACCGAGTCCAACTGCAGAATCTGTGGCAAAGGAACAACGAAGGGTTTAAGGAATACGCCAAGCGATGGCATGAGTTGGCAGCCAGGGTTCAGCCGCCGATGGTTGAACGTGAGCTTGTGCAAATGTTCGTAGCCACCCTCCCAGGGGTTTATTATGAGAAATTGGTCAGCGGTATGTCCGGAACCTTCTCAGATCTCATTATCACGGGTGAGCACATTGAAAATGGGATCAAACTAGGGAAAATTCAAGGCGATTCATCCCTAGCTGGAGGAGGCAGAAAGAAACCTTATAGTGGCAAAAGACGGGAAGGAGAAACGAGCGCCGTGACCAACGCTCGGAGGAAGGGTAAAGGCCCTCACTAGCAGGTGGCCAGCATAACTATCCCGGCAGTTCAACAGCCACAGCAGCAGCAGCCGAATCAACAAGGGTATAGAAAGTATCAGAACAGGGCACCTCTGTCGAGCCGTCACCTCGAGACACCGCCCATGTCCTATGCTCAGCTATTACAGACTTTGCTTCAGCTACAGTTGATCCAGAAGAGAACCTTGGCTCCCTTGACAGGGGCACCTCCGCCAGGTTATGACGCGAATGCGACTTGTGAGTTTCACTCAGGGGCACCAGGCCACACAGTAGAGAATTGCAAAGCCTTCAAGCACAAGGTGCAGGACATGGTGGACGCTAAGATCATCAACTTCTCAGATAATATGCCAAACGTCACGAAGAACCCTATGCCGAATCATAGGGGAGGTGGAGTAAACGCCATTATTGAAGACGAGAGCTTAGATTTGTTGACTGACGTCAGAGATCTGAAGACACCGCTTAGCTTCGTTAAAGCTAAGCTGATGAAAAGAGGTTTCTTTCCAGGTTGCGGAGAGCTGTGTATGGGTTGTGCGACTAGTCCTGATGGATGTGGACAGCTGAGAGAGGGGATTCAAAGTCTGATGACTGAAGGGTTACTGCAGTTTAGCCAGAGGGCCGAAAGCGGATCGGGAGAGGTAATGCTGAAGCAAGGTGATGAGGTTGCCACCATCACCATCCCTCGTCGAACGATAACTATTTCTGCACCCAGTCCGCCCATGATTACCATCACCAAAGCTGGGCCGATACCGTTCGAAAGCACTAACGCTGTCCCATGGCATTATGGGGCTGAAGTCTATTGCAACGGACAGAAGTTGGAGCTAGAACCGTTTGGGTCGTTTGTGGATAACCTAGCGGGCGTTAGCGGAATTACTCGCAGCGGGAGAGTGTTTGCACCACCTGAGGTCGTGGCGGAGAAAGCGAACAGAGCTGATGCAACTGATAAAGGGAAAAGTAAAGTCGTTGAAGAGATCCCTCGTGGGGTAGGCAAAGACTTACTTGTTAAAGACGCCGAGGAATTTATGAGGTTGATTAAAAAGAGTGACTACAAGATCGTGGATCATCTCCATCAGACCCCCTCAAAAATTTCCATCCTGAATCTGTTGCTGTGTTCTGAAGCACACCGCAACGCGTTGCTGAAGGTGTTGAACGCCGAATATGTACCGCAAGAAATATTGGTAAACCAGCTGGAGGAGGTCGTAGCCCACGTGAACGCTGGAAATGGGTTAGGGTTCACTGACCTAGAGCTGACGCCGAAGGGGAGAAACCACAATAGCGCTCTGCACATCTCGATAGAGTGTAGGGGAACGATTATGTCCCACGTGTTGGTGGACACGGGGTCATCACTCAATGTTCTTCCGAAGAAGGCATTGATGAAGTTGGATACTCGAGGATTGATTTGCACGCCCAGTGACCTGGTTGTGAAAGCGTTCGATGGAACCAAACGCCATGTTTTCGAGGAGGTGACGTTGCCAATCCAAGTCGGGCCGGAAACGTTAGATGCGGTCTTTTACATCATGGACATCATGCCTGCCTACAGCTGTCTCTTGGGCCGGCCATGGATCCATTCTGCGGGTGTCGTGACCTCTACGTTGCACCAGAAGCTCAAGTATGTTGTCGGAGGTAGCATCGTGACTGTATGTGGCGAGGAAGACATAATGGTGAGCCATTTTTCATCCTTCAAGTATGTTGAGATGGACGGGGAAATCCACGAGACCCTATGCCAAGCGTTCGAAGCTGTTAAAGTCAAGGACGTAGCTCCTGTAGTCACTGAGAAGCCAGAGATGACTCTCTCTTCATTCAAGGAGGCCCGGGCCGTTGTTCAAGCCGGATCTACCCCAGGCTGGGGGCGAGTTGTGGAGATACCTAACAAGCAAGACAAGTTTGGGTTGGATACTCTCCTGGAGCTGAAGCCTCCTCTTCTAGCAGTGCGTCGCGAGGTAAAGGGCCGATCCAGTTTACCAGTGGCGGGGTGATATTTGAAAGCGTCAACGCGGTGTCTGAAGACAGCGGAGATAGAGACTGTGACCTAGACTCTTGGATCCAGCCAAGCAAGCCAGGCGAGAGCCTCAACAACTGGTCCGTCAAGGATATCATCCAAATGACAAGCGAAGAGTAATGATTTAATTTTTCCAATCATTGTACAACCCTATGTCCTACTCGGGGCATAATGGTTTTATTGTCAGGGCCTTGTTTGATTATGTACATGCATTTTATCAATAAATCAAAAGGCGTTTTTCTTCGTATCCAAATATTGTGATCTCTGTTATTCCTGTTTTATATTTGTTTGAAAAACAATAAAATGGCAATGGGGTTTGTGCTAACCTGCATATCCTTGTTTTAAGCTTAACCCTTGTTATTGCAGGATCCACACAGCAGATGACATCGACTCTGGACCTTCTACGACTCACTTCGACTTCGATTGCCTGATCTATCAAGCCGAAGAAGAGATTGAGGAAGACGAAGACCTTCCTGAAGAGTTGGCCCGCTTGTTGAAACAAGAAGAGAAAGTTATTCTGCCTCATGAAGAGGAGATCGAGATTGTGAATTTGGGTTCTGAAGAACTAGTCAGGAACGTCAGGATAGGGGCTGCATTGCAAAGTGATGTCAAGCAGAGATTGGTCGAGATGCTAAGAGAGTATAGTGACGTCTTTGCTTGGTCATACGAGGATATGCCCGGACTTGACACTGACATTGTGGTCCACCACTTGCCGCTGCGAGAAGATTGTCCTCCCGTTAAGCAGAAGTTTAGGAGAACGAGACCAGATATGACCGTCAAGATCAAAGAAGAAGTGCAAAAGCAGCTTGCTGCTGGCTTCTTAGCGGTCACTACTTACCCTCCGTGGGTCGCCAACATAGTGCATGTACCGAAGAAGGATGGTAAGGTACGAATGTGCGTCGATTATCGGGATTTGAATAGGGCGAGCCCTAAAGATGATTTCCCGCTGCCTCATATTGATGTGTTGGTCGACAATACAGCTCAGTTCTCCGTGTTTTCGTTCATGGATGGCTTCTCCGGTTACAATCAAATCAAGATGGCGCCGGAGGACATGGAGAAAACTACGTTTATCACCCCTTGGGGAACATTTTGCTATAAGGTAATGCCTTTCGGTCTGAAGAACGCAGGGGCCACTTACCAACGAGCAATGGTTACTTTGTTTCATGATATGATTCATCATGAGATTGAAGTCTATGTTGATGACATGATTGCGAAGTCCCAAACGGAGGAGGGACATCTGGTCAATTTGCTGAAGCTTTTTGAGAGGCTTAGGAAGTTCAGGTTGAGGCTGAATCCTAACAAGTGTACTTTCGGAGTACGGTCCGGAAAGTTACTGGGGTTTATCGTGAGTGAAAGAGGCATCGAGGTTGATCCTGCGAAGATAAAAGCGATACAAGAAATGCCAGCGCCAAAAACAGAAAAAGAAGTTCGCGGTTTCCTGGGCAGGATAAACTACATTGCAAGGTTTATTTCTCAGCTCACGGCCACGTGTGAACCGATGTTCAAGCTGCTAAAGAAAAATCAGGCGATTATCTGGAACGAGGATTGCCAGAAGGCATTCCATAAGATAAAACAGTATCTGCAGGAACCTCCGATCTTGATACCCCCAGTGGCCGGACGGCCTTTAATCATGTACTTGACAGTTCTTGAGAATAGTATGGGGTGTGTTCTCGGTCAGCACGATGAGACGGGCAGAAAGGAGCATGCCATTTATTACTTGAGTAAAAATTTCACAGACTGTGAATCTCGTTACTCGATGCTGGAGAAGACGTGTTGTGCACTAGCCTGGGCTGCCAAACGTTTACGACAGTACATGCTCAATCACACCACCATGCTAATTTCGAAGATGGATCCGATCAAGTACGTCTTCAAGAAGCAAGCACTTTCGGGCAGGATTGCCAGATGGCAAATGGATTTGACGGAATATGATATTCAGTACGTTTCCCAGAAGGCCATTAAGGGCAGCGTATTGTCTGAGTACCTGGCCGAACAGCCGATCGAGGATTATCAACCGATGAAATTTGAAGTCCCTGATGAGGATATCATGTTTCTTAAAGCGAAAGATTGCGATGAACCATTGCCCGACGAGGGGCCAGATAGGAAATCCCAATGGAAATTGATATTTGACGGGGCAGTTAATTCTTACGGAAGTGGCATTGGGGCGATCATCACGACTCCCCACGGATCCCACATCCCGTTCACTGCGAGACTGACGTTTCCAGTCACCAATAACGAAGCGGAGTACGAAGCATGCATCATGGGTCTAGAAGAAGCAATTGATTTGAGAATCAAGAACCTAGACGTATATGGTGACTCGGCGCTTGTGATTAACCAGATTAAAGGGGAGTGGGAGACTCGTCAATTGCATTTGGTGCCGTACATGAACTATGCCAGAAGGTTACTTCCGTTCTTTGATCGAGTGGAACTCCATCATGTGCCCAGAGCAGAAAATCAGATGGCTGATGCCTTAGCCACGTTGGCTTCGATGTATAAGGTCAATTTTTGGAATGAAGCTCCAAGGATTGTCATTTCTCGTCTTGATAGACCGGCATTCGTCTTTGCGATCGAGGAAGCCTCCGACGGCAAGCCATGGTTCCATGATATCCAGACTTTCCTTATGACTAAGGAGTATCCTGTGGGAGCGTCAACCCAGGATAAGAAGACTCTGAGGAGGCTGTTTGGAAATTTTTATCTCAATCCTGATGGAGTGTTGTATAAAAGAAACCACGATCTCGTGCTACTTAGATGTGTAAACGAGAAAGAGGCGAGTATGCTCATGGAAGAAGTCCATGAAGGCACATTTGGTACGCACGCCGGCGGGCATGCTATGACGAGAAAGATCCTGAGAGCAGGATACTACTGGCTGACGATGGAATCGGATTGCTTTAAATTCGCGAAGAGATGTCATAAATGCCAGATTTATGCTGATAAAGTTCATGTGCCACCGTGCCCGTTAAATTTCATGTCCTCCCCCGTGGTCGTTCTCCATATTGGGCATCGACATGATATGCAAGATCGAGCCCACTGCGTCTAACGGTCATCGCTTCATTCTAGTAGCTATCGACTACTTCACCAAGTGGGTGGAGGCAACCTCATATGCTAATGTGACCAAGCAGGTGGTGGCTAAGTTCATAAAGAGGGACATCATTTGTCGTTACGGAATTCCCGAACGGATAATTACCGATAATGGTTCGAATCTGAATAACAAGATGATGAGGGAGCTGTGCCAGAGTTTCAAGATTGAACACCACAACTCATCTCCTTACCGGCCGAAGATGAATGGCGCCGTTGAAGCGGCCAATAAGAACATCAAGAAGATTGTTCAGAAGATGGTTGTGACCTACAAGGATTGGCACGAGATGCTGCCATTTTCATTGCACGGTTATCGTACCACGGTACATCCGTCAACCGGGGCAACTCCTTTCTCCTTAGTGTATGGTATGGAAGTTGTCCTACCGTTAGAAGTGGAGATCCCTTCTTTACGAGTTTTGGTTGACGCGAAACTCGATGAGGCAGAATGGATTAAGAACCAACTAAACCAACTCATCCTGATGGACGAGAAGAGATTAGCATCGATTGCGCATGGTCGCTTGTTACCAAAGCCGAATGAATAAAGCTTATGATAAGAAGGTGCGTCCTAGAAGCTTTCAGACGGGTGATCTCGTCCTGAAGAAGACTCTTCCTACACACTCCGATCACCGGGGCAAGTGGAATCCCAATTACGAAGGTCCGTACGTCGTCAGCAAGGTCTTCTCGGGAGGAGCTTTGTTGTTATCTACGATGGATGGCGAAGATTTTGCATCCCCGGTGAACGCGGACGCAGTTAAAAAATACTTTGCTTAAAAAAAATGACCCGCTGGAAAGAAAAAGAATATCCAGGCAAAAAGGGGCATCCCGGCGAACCATAAAAAAGGAAAAAGGTTCGGGCAAAAACTAGGGATATAAATTGAAAAAAATGTACACCTGCAAAGTCGAAAACCTGGATGGGCGACTTTGGCAAAAAAGGGTATCCCGGGGAATCGAAAACCCGGAAGGGCGATTCAGGCAAAAGTTAGGGATTTGAAAAAGCAAATGACTGCGTTCCGCGTGTGGACTTTCATTGTTTAGTGGTTTGGAGGACCTGAGGGCCGTTTATCTGAATCAATCTCTTCTGAAGCTGAAGCGCCGGAGAATTATCAAAGTCGAGTGGGTCATAGAGGGATCAACTCATGGTGTTCGTCTACGCCTTGTTGTCGACATTTATATATACTGATGTATATTTATGTTTTTATATTTGCGCAGCTTCCTTATTCCAGGAGCTTGCATCTGTTGTAAAACAGTTTTACCCATTCAGGGGTTCGTTATCAATAAAATGTGTACTATTCAGCAATTCTGTTTGTTTGTTTAGCACTTATCTGTTTTGTCTGCGAAAAAGAACGCCGATGTTTTTGACAAAATGCGCATACATAAACTTACTGGCCTAGGCCACTAATTGTTGAAACAATGAATTACTTGAACATTGTCACAAGATGATAACCTTGATAGGTCCCTTTGAGAAGGGTATCTTGTCTGTTTGTTTGTGTTGTGCAGGTGCAGCATATTCCAGGCAGTGCGCCATATGCATCCCCAAGCAGGATGATTCCTTCTTCTCCAGCAAAGTTCAGCAGCCTCTCCCCGCAGAGTCTGAACCGAAGATCGTAAAGAATCGATATGTTTCCCCAGGCAGAGAAGATTCTCTCCTCAATCAGATGTATCCTGAAGGAACATCATCTCCCCAGCTGAGTCAGGCGCCGAAGCGTGTGTTCATCCCCCAGCACCGGGTCATGCGTGCAGGTCTCGTAGGAGACTATTCACTGAAGTGTGCAGCAATGGATAGTTCCAGACTGAAGTCTCTGACGGAACTGAAATTCCCCACAGAGTCGTACTCTCCCCTGTAAGCAGGATGATTCCTTTTTCCCCAACCGAGTTCGCAGTCCCCCAAGAGAGCCGAGTCCTTGGAAAGCAGTTTGGGCCATGATTGGTTTTCCCCAGTAGAGATGTCGAATAGCTGATGTTGTATTTCCCCGCCGGAGTCGTTATCCCCAGGAAAGCTTCGGCTGCGAATGTCGTGCAGTTTGTTTCTGCGATTGACATCGCTTTCCTCAGCAGGTCCAGGTTCTCGTAGAGCTTCGTTCCCCCTGCAGCAGTCGACTGAAGTTTGCTTCCCATGCGGAGTCCGATTGAAAGCGGCGTGACCTTTTGTCCGTGGCAGGATGATTCCTTCCCCCACCAGAGTGGTTCTTTCTCCTTGACAGGAGGATTCTCCTTCAGCATTTATTTTGCTGACGGGATAGCAGCATTTTGCATGATTGCATAGCATTTATCATAAACGCGTAGCATTTCCATCGTGTGGAGCATTGCGCCATTTCCAAAGCATATGCACATGAAACATGAGCTAGGTCGTTACCGTTCTTGTTTTGTAGGTGTTCCTCCGCAGAGTTGCTTGCTCAAGATGATTCTTGAATCCCCCAGCAAAAATCGTTTGCCCAAGATGATTCTTGAATTCTCCAGCGAAGGTGCTTGTTTAAGATGATTCTTAAAATCCCCTGTGAAGTCGTCAGAGAGGGTTGCTCAAGTTGATTCTTGAAGTCCCCGGCAGAGTGTTTGTTCAGGATGATTCTTGAAATCTCCAGCAGAGTTATTGGTTCAGGATGATTCTTAAAGTCCCCGCGGAGTTATTTGTTCAAGATGATTCTTGATTCCCTCAGCAGAGTTGACTCACCCAGAATGATTTCTGGATCCCCGAAGCAGAGTTACTTGATAGTTCTCCAGAATCCCCAGCGGAGATGTGTCATCCCCAGCAGGTTTCTGAACAGCGAAGTTGAAACTTCCCTCGAAGACTTGATGATTGAAGTCCGACCGTATTGACAAAGCAGTTCTCCCAGCTGATACGGAGTGCCTGACGGCAGCAGAAGTGGATATCCCAAGTGGTTCATGATTGACTGAGAATTCTATTCCCGACTTACTGACGAAGTTCGGCTGACACCCAAAGATTTCTTTGAATGCCCAATGGCATGATTGACTTGATTGTTGACCTGATGAGTCCCGAGGAATCTTGATGCCTGACGGCATGATCGACCATGTATCGCCGGTTACCGCGTGACCAATTCCCCAGCTAGTTGTCGTGCAGCTAATATTTCAGTTTTCGAAGATTTGTTCCCATCAGAGTACCGTGTACTTGTGCAGTGGCAAATTTCCGGGTTTGTTGGTATTCAACCGTCTCGCACCTTGATTGGTTGAGAGCCATTCGCTGCTCACCCAGTCAGGTTCAAGCTGTTTGAATAGGGGCAGTTGTTGCACCCCAAAATTTGCCCAACTCTTCTTTACCTAGTTTGTGTTTCATTTCACTCACATTAGCATTATCATTTGCATTTCATTGACATGTATGCAGGAGATCAAGAGGTATGATTACCAATAAAGGATTATGCAAGACTATGAAGCTAGCTAAGAAGCTTATTCAAGTGTTCAAGGGTTGATATTCTTGTCAGAGAAGTCAAAAGATCCTCAGAAAGAGTGGTTGAAACCAAAAGGGTGTGTCTCCTAACTTGAGAGTTGTGGGAGCTCCTCAGATGATTCTGAAGCCAGGAATATGGACTTGAAGCCTTGAGAGAGCTTATGAGGTGTCTTGAAAGCCATCATGAAGCCTAGACAGGTCATTGTGCAAGATTGAGAAGACTCAGCCATGAGTGGTGTAATTATGGTTTGACTGAGTCAACTCTAGGTCAACTGATGATTTGAGGAAGGTTGAGACCTAATCCAAGAGCCATGTGATCATGGATTGATGCATTGAGATGCTATAAGGATGATTCAAAGGTTAACTCATCATGATTGAAGAGTTTGAGAAGTTTCAAGCTAGGGTTTCTAAGGCTTGACAGTGTAAAATCCCTTAGTTTGATCCCTATCGTAAAGGCAGTTTAGCTCAAGATGTGATTGTCATCTCATCTCACCCCCAACATGAATGTTGTAGAGCTTGCTCTTAGATTTAATTTTAGTGCTAGAAGTACTTGATAGGATTTGTAGAACTCAAGTTATGACTTTGACAAGTTACAGGTCATCTGAGGTATGTGAATTTGGGGGCTTGAAGGGTTACCCAACTTGCATCAAACTTTTGCCCAAGAAGGAAGATTCCTATGAACTTTTAGTCAACATTAATGTTGTTCCTTATCTTATTAGCTTTCTAGAGAGTACTAGAAGTCCTTGATAGGATTTGTAGAACTCAAGTTATGGCTTTGACAAGTCAAGGGCATTTTGGTCATTTGGAGATTACAGGTCATTTCAAGCATAAGGCCATAACTCCTATTTCCAAGCTTCAAATGGGAAAATGTTCAACATCAAAGTTGTTCAAAATGATGTTTTTAGCTTTTCTAAACATCAAGTGTCCATTGATATGGATTATATCAAGCATTGGTTGAAAAAAAACTTCACATGAAAGCCATTTTAATGAATTAAAATGAGAAAATTCAAAAGAAATGAGAATAACATGTTTCCAAGTCAAATTTGTGATCAATTTGAATGGAATTAATGTTTTAGAAAGATTGGCATTGCCATATTTTGGATTTGAGGTCCATAGCATGGTCATTTGGATGGTTACTTCACATTTAAGAAACATCTCATATACACTCCCTATGTTAAAACCAAAGAAAAAAACCATTATATCACACTCCTTAATGATTAAGTGGATGGTTTAGATTGAGTTTAGAGCATGAGTAAGGCTTGAAGGCACACTTTCATGTTGAAATTTGGAAGGAAAGGTGAACATCCAAAATCAATAATTGGGCCTAGTTTGGGCTTGATATCCATCTGAACACACTATAAGTAAGAGTTAGAACGAATTTGGAAGGTTCTGGAGTAGAATTCTGTTGAGAATCCATTGATGTGAAGTGAAGAAAAGCTTGGAAAATTGGAAATGTGTTTTGGAGAATCAAGAGGTTGCAGCAAGAACTAAGCATCAAGAATTGTCCACCATTACTCCTTGAAGGATTCTGCATAGTTTGAGGGAGAATTGAAGCACATAACCACCACAATCCGAGCTTCAAGGTTGGTTCTAATTTCTTGAGATATCTCTTTAATTATGCACTTTTAATCCATTAGAAGCATGTGGTTAGGTTCCCCTTAACATGTAGATGAATTCTGGTTAGTTAATTTCATGGATAGAGACAAGTTAGGGTTCCTTCCATTTTCGGTTGAGATATGGTTTTGGCGAATCACGCGTTTTCAGTGTAAACTAATGGCATGGTTAGATTCCTGAGAAAATTGTGATCAATTTTCATTAAGACATCGTGACCAATGGTTGAGTATAGAAGGATCTAGGGTTGCGCACGGGTGGCCGGAAAAGCCACCGGCGATCTGAGCTTGCGCGCGCGAGTTGCAGGTTTGAACGAAGAAGATACAATCCTCACCGTTCGTATCGCATGGAGAATTTGACTTGGTCTGTGGATCCCAGGGCTCACGTTGAGCCACGCGTCCCTAGCCTTACACGCATCGTTTTGTTTATTGACCTGAAAAGCTTCGCTGCATAGACCATGGGTGAGCAAGTTCGAACCTGGTTGTGTGACATTTCTGATTTTGTGAATTGAAGACTGAAGCGTTGGGCCTAGATTGCACTTGATACTGACACCCCCCCCCCTTCAGCCCAGTCTGAATTTGAATTGATTTTTTTTGCTATTTGCCACACACGCCTATTAATTTCCATTGATTTTCTTTATTTTTTTCATTTTGTACATGGTTCTTGGAAAAATCATATAAAATTGAAAATTAATCCAATTAATCCCATTCTTTTTGAATTTTACTCATTATTGAGTCTAGTACTTTTTAGAGAAAAAATATTTTCATTCCATGCATTTTCTGATTTTATGGGAATTTTATGTTTTAATTGATATTAAAATGGTTATGTTTGATACCTAATTTTGTGGAATTTTGTGTGATCATGTGGTGATGATTTTGATCCTGATTTTTTGTATGTGATTAGGTTAGACATGTATACTCCCATAGTATTTTTCTCACATTTTTGTGATGAAAATAGGTGTGCTTTCTAGATTGAGATTTAGGTGCTTCCTTTTAGGGTTTAGGTTTGGTACCTTGTAGTATAGAATTTATTTCTAGGTCTTATTTGATGATTTGATCTCTGGAATTAATATGGTAGAGTCATAATTGACCTAAGTTCCCATAGTTATTTTTGTAGGATTTTAAAATTGGTTTTAGTATTTTAGTTAGGATTAACTTTAGTACTAGGTTTTAGGTGATCCTAACTTACTAACTCAATAGATTAACTTCTTTAGTCCCTTGGATTAGGGTTTTTGCTTTGTTTGCCTTTGGTTGAGATTGAAGAAAAGTTGAAGACAAGGTGAGGATGCTTGAAGTTGCTTAAAGTTGCTTGGAGCTTCGATTTGCTTGTGCCTGAAGGTGTCTGATGAGGATTTAGGAGATAGGAGGCATAGGGAGAGCCTTAGAACTAGAATGATTTCTTTCACAACTATGGAAAACATCTTGTGCTTCCATTCCTCCCAATTACTAAAAGTCCTTCTAAGATGATCACATCTCTCCTTTGGAGGGATGAGTGGCTTTATCTGAGAAGTAGAACTTTGAGGGAACCAGTCTCTCATAATGATGAACCCTTACAGGCTTCCTTTGGTGGTCAATAAGTTGTTTATCATTTCCACCCATTCTGTTAAATCAATTGTCTTCTGGTTTGAGTATCTTGAAAGATGTTGGGCTTGAGTTTGAAGATGAAGACTTCATTGAAGAGTGTGGAAGAGGATGATTCCTTAAGCATTGCCATTGTAGCTGAAGCTTGAAGTGCAAGAAGGCCAAGTTGATACATTGAATGAAGAGCTGAGGCTTGAAAAAGAATTGAAGGAGAGAGTTGACACTTCCAGGTGATTGAAGACTACTCTGAGAAGCTAAAGCTTGTAGGAGAAGAAAATCAAGTTGATACTTGTAGAGTGAAGCCTGAAGGTGGAATTGACTGAAGAGCTGAAGCTTGAGGAAGAGAAGATCAAGTGGATACTTATGTTTGATGGATTGAAACCCTGGAGAAACAAGTTGATACTTGTCATGAAGGATGATAGCCTTGAAGGGTGGTTGAAGTCTGAAGACTGGATTGCTGTCAGATGAGCTGAAGCTTGGAATTGGAAGAGGGGTTGATCTGTTTTCTCTCTTATCTGTTTTCTTTTTTGTATTGTTGTGCCTTGTTTGACTTGCTTGATGCATTAGAATAGGTTCATATCTAGACTGACTTTTAATCTAAGAGCATGATTGCACTAGAGGTTGAGTTGCTCCCTCTGCTTGTATTGTTACTGTATGGCTTTGCTTGCGGGTATTCGGTAGAGCCCTGCTCCCTTGCCCATGTGGTTTGTGTTTGCTTGATAGCATATTTTATTTTCCCTGTATGATTGTAGTTATTCATATCTGGCTTGGGTTGAGGTTGAGATGAGCTTGTGGAGGCTGCTGCCCCACACATATTTCCTCCCTCACTTGCATTGCATACATTTTACAGTCGTCTACTGTTTACTGTTTCAGCTGATGCTTTATCTATTTCTGTTTATCATTGACATGATCCCCCTAGGAATCTCACTTCCTTGGATAAAGAAGTGATGATAGAACTTTAGATTGAAACCTATGCATGATAACTTCTAGGAGTTCCCTGTTTCAAACTTCAACTATAGGATGAATCCTTGGCATGACAACAGTAGGACTTGATAGTCTCCCTTTAGTTGAGCCTTCTCTTCTCATCTCAAAACAGTTTAAAATACAGTAATCATGAATGATTTCTTTCGTACGTTACGAGCCTTAAGCTATCTGGGAAAGGATTGTTGGAGAGTTTCTTTTCAACAGTCTAGATGTTTAGTATGGTACCCTTTGGGTGACATGCGACGCATTCACTCTCAGGTCATAGTCTTTAGTGCGATTGAAATTGCAAACACAATAAAAAACACTTCTTTCGTAAAAGACAGAAAACAAACTTCAACCTTTTTTGCCCCGTGGGCCCATAATTCAAAGGAAAGCTTTTCTGAAGAAAAGAGTGTCGTTAAACTTCAGTTCTACCGCAAACAGGCTTTGTCCCCTAACTGCTGGAATTGCTGTTTAACCGCTACTCGATTAAAACAGACGAATCTGAATCCCCGTAATCCGTATTATCCCGAACTACGTAAGCTTTGATCTCTCATACCTATTTAGAGTACGTAGGCACAATACTGATGTATTGGCGAGCCACCTTCCCCGTAACCCGTAGTAGGCTGAACTACATTGACTCTGATTTCTCATTCTCTGATGAGAATACGTAGGCATAAAGTGCGACGCTTTGCTGAGTCATTTTCTTTTCTTTTTAAGCCAGCCTTGATAGGTAGATAGATAAACCAACTCGTCCAATAAACACAACAAGCGTGGATCCCGTCGAGTACGATGGACGTGAGGGGTGCTAATACCTTCCCCTTGCGTAACCGACTCCCGAACCCCAGACAACGGTTGCGACGACCTTGTCTTATACCTTTTTCGTCAGGTTTTTTCCGATTGTTTCCTTTCCCGCTCTGAGGGATAAATAACGAAAGGTGGCGACTCTTCTGTTTTTCCGGCACCTTATTTTCGCGGAAGCGACACTTCTGAAGTCATTATCTTCTAAGGACTAAGTGTTGAAGACTCTGAAGACAAGGTTCTGCTGAACAAAGTTCTGAAGAC
>OZ012740.1:84030101-84072601 GCA_963859935.3 Lathyrus sativus | reverse complement strand
AAAAAGAAAAGAGACTCGATAGAGCATCGCCGCTCTATGCCTACGTACTCCCCTCGTGCAATAGAAAAGTCAGAGTCAACGTAGTTCGGAAAACTACGGGTGAAGGTGGGGAAGACTGCTCGCCAAGACATCGCCGTCTTGTGCCTACGTATCCTCATCTGGTACGAGAAATCAGAGCAAACATAGTTCGGGTTGACACGACCACATATAGGTTCAAGTGTTTTAGCTAAGTATGGTTAAAGCTTCGTTCTAGCAGTTAGGTGTATTGCTGCTCGACTATTGGAGACTTAGGCGTTACTTGTTTGCGGTAGAACCAATATTTAACACACTTTTTCTGAAAATGGTTTTCAATTAATCCTGAAGGATAAAAAAGGTTTGATGTTTTGCTTTGTGTTTTTTATAAAGAAGAAGTGAATTGAGTTAAGTTTGTAACTCATGTTGCACTAAAGACTGTGACTTGAGAGCGAATGCGTCGCATATCGCCCAAAGGGCATACACTAAACACTCTAGACAGTTGAGAGGAAGCCCCCCAACTATCATTCCCCAAGTACTTAAGGCTCGTAGCATACAACAATTATTATCCTTTATTAGATGTTTTTGAAGAAGTTTTGAGATGAGAAGAGAAGACACAAACTCTAAAGGGAAACTAATCAACCCTATTGTTATCATGCAATGTGCTCCTAAGATTGAGATTAAGAGGGGAAAAGACTATCCTAATGTTATCATGCTTGGATTGAACACTTAATGTCTCTCCTACTCCCATCCTAAACGGAGGGACTAGGAATCCTAAGGGATCATGGCAAAAGACCAAGAAAACACAAGATAAATCAATCACAAATAAGATGTAAGAAAGAGATGTTGAATTAAACAAGTCAAGAAGAAATTCAAACATGATATGCAAGATGCAAAAGATGCAAAGCCAACCAAAGATCAAGGCAAAAATGACTTAAACAAGTCAAAGAAAGAGTGAGATGAAATGGGAGAAGTTACAACTCCTACAACCATTCATGCATCAATCACTAATACCAAAAGGTAAAACACCAAAGCTTAAAGAAGAAGCCATGATCAAAATGGAGATGGGAGAATAGGCTTGGGCAGCAAGCAACATATGAAATATCTCAACCAAATACAACACATTGATCATGCAAGAAGAAAGAACAAACAAGTTCTCAAAGTGGTTCCTCATTCAAGGCAAACTCAAAGTATGAACAAACAAACCAAATTGCTTTGAATGAGTATCAAAAGCCAAAAGGGCAGAAGAAAAAGCCATAAGAGAAATATGCTTAAAACCAAAATGGAAACCAAGCAAAAGCATGCTACAAGTCAAAGCAAGAGAAGGAACCAAAGTTCCATTCATCATCAACACTTTAAAACAAAGTGGAATGCCCTAATTCAAGATGACTTATAACACAAACTACACAAGTGTCTGACCTATTAATGCAAAACCAGCACCTTAATCATGTTATGAATGAGTATCAAAGCTCATAAGGTGCTCATGGGATCCATCAAAGTCATTTCCTAATGAAACTATGTCAACTAGTTTGTATGAACTTCATCTAGGGTGACTTGACTTGCAAGTTTCACCCAAAATAGAAGAATAGTTCAATAAATCTCAAATAAAATGCACAAAGCAACCTAAACAAGTTAACAAACAGAGGCCAAAACATCCAAACCAAATTCAATTCAAGGCAGCACCAAATTATTTGATCAACTAGGGTGCTCCACCTTATTGAATTATAATCGAGGGTCAAACAAAAACAACTCAAAGTCAAACAAAAAAATGATCAACCGTTGACCAAAATCATCCTCAAGAGTGCCTCAATCCCTTACCTAGGTAAGGGGAGAGGCCATAGTCATTAGAGATTTGAATTGGAGGTCAATTGTATGTAACCAACCAAAGACAACATTAAAATCACCTCAATTTGTAAAATTAAAATTAAAATGGAAACAAAAATAAAAATCATAATTAAAAATCATGAAAAAATTAAATAAAGCTTTGAAATGAAGGAAAATATTTTTTATGAAATTTTCTGACCAATGGAGCTATTTTTAATAATTAAAAACCAAAACTGGAAATAATATGAAAAAAATAAAATAAAACTGGAAATAATATGAAAAAAATAAAATAAAATGGAAATGCAAGGGAGGTGAGAAAGTAAAAACAGAAGCAAAGGGAAATAGGCAAACACGCTATTGGGCTCCAATTGAGGGGGCGTGAAAAGCAATGTGAACCCATTCCATCAGACCTGATTCACTAACCAAAATGCTTCGTTTCATTAAATGGACGTGGATTCCAAATGCCAAATCAGCCAGGTCAAACAAATCATAATAAGACACACACACAGTCAACAAGTCAAATGCAAGCCACATCAGATCTGACTGAGCTACAACCAGACGCCGGAGCTAAGGCTCCGGTCGGCTTCTCCGGTTAGCTCACCGGAGCTCAGGTGAAAAACCACCACCAACAGCCACAAAAATGATACCAATAGAAAGGCCTTGCTACAAGGATTCCAAATCCATAGATCAATCATCACAAAAGCTCAAGATTAAGGAGAATCGAAGGCTTGAAGATTGAGATGCACATGCTGAAATTCAATCAAACATGAACAACAACTATGCAAACATGGCCTACTCAACGCAGGGCTTCAGATGCAACCAATATGAGCCTAAATCATAGTCTAGAATGAGATAATCATGGATTGGAAACTTACTGAACGGAGCAACTCCGTTGGTTCTTCTCAAGCGTGCAAGCTTGCTTTTCTTACTTCAGTTTCACACTAAATGTTCCGAGGAAGAAGAATTGAGCTTCAATTTCACTTGATTTGCATAGAAAAATGGAATTCGAACTTGGAAATTTCTTGAGAATTCTGAATATGAAATTGCTCTCTCTGGCTCCAAATGCGCATTCTGAGCTTCTAGGGTAAGCTCAGAGTTTATATATGATGGATTTGAATTGGTTTTGCAGGCCCATGAAGCCTCAATTGGGAGATTTGAAATTCTGCCCAAAAAAGTAAGTTGCTCATGCACACGTGATTTGCTTTGCTTCATCATGAAAATCACCCTAATCTGCAGCATGTGAGGTGTAGTTTGCAACTGAATTGGATTGGGCTTCTAATTTGATCCAAATGGTAAGATTGAAGTTGAAACTTTTCCATGAAGAAACTTGAAAATGCATGTTTTCATGCTCTCTTGTACAAAACCAATTGTACAATTTTGCTTGTGATCACATTATGAAGTAAATTGATAAAAAATGAGAGCAAATCATGACCTATAATGAATCAAATTCAAACCATGCTTAAAAGTTCATAATTCACTTGAAAATCCTTCCACATGTCCATAAACATCCATGATTCAAATTATCCTTAAGTTCTATAATGTAAATGAGGTCTCTAGGAGAAAATTCCATGTTAGTTGGAAGTTCATTTGGTGTACACAAGTGCATGAAAATGACCTATGTAACAAATGGCCCATAATGAAACTTTCCCAAAATACCCTTACCTTGCCAAGACCATAAATTGAGTTCTACAAATGATATCAAGGACTTCTAGGGCTTTTTGGAAAGCTAAGATCATGAGGAAAAACTTTCATGCTCATTTTAAGTTGAGGAGAAACTTGATTCTAGGTCAAAAGTGCCTTGGAAGTGAGTTGACTTTTAGTTGACCAAAAATATGTTCATCTAATACCTCTAACTTGTTGGAATCATAACTTGAATTCTACACACGAGTTCTAGTACTCAAATTAAAGCTAAGGACATGCCCTACAAGTTTCGTGTTTGCATGAAAATGTGATTGAACTTGTATCATATGGTGAATTGTCCTTGGAGTTAGGCACTAAAGAAAGGGATTTTACACTGAGATCCTCTGCAACCCTAATTTTAGTAACTCCTTGAACTCTTGATTCTCCTTGATTTGAACTTGAATGACTTCCTAAATGTCTCAAGATAACTTCCCATAGCCTCAATGACTTAGAACCAAGTCTTGAACTCTCACAAGTCCATAGTTGACCTTGAGTTGACCAAATGAAACCCTAGATTCACATCCTTTGCCTGTGACCTCTTGCAGATGAAATGAATGCCTAGACAAGCTCCACAATGACTTTCACAACACTCAATGGGCTTCTTAAACACCTCTTATCCAAAACAAATGTCTTATGAACCCCTGATGATCCTCCGTTGACCCCTAAGATAGGAGACAATCAACACACATCAATCCTTCCTTTCAAGGAGCTTTGACAACTTCATGATGATAGTAAAGACTCTTGCTTGAGCTTGAGATCAAATGAGAATCCTCTCTTGAATGGCACACCTCTCTTGATCCCCTGTTAAGGCCAATGCTATGCAGATGTAAATGCTAAAATGAAATGAAACATAAGCCAAGAAAAGGTTGGTTAAATTTTGGGGTGCAACAGCTGCCCCTATTCAAACGACTTGGACCTGAATGTGTGAAAAGCGAACAAATTTCAAGCAATTAAGGTAAAAGACGGTTGAATACCAAAAAACCCATAAATTTTCCAACCATAAAAAAGAACTGCAAACTTATTATTGGGACAAAATGTCCGGAAGTAACTGTATCTGATAGTTGCAACAACAACAAGCTAACTGATTACCAACCAGAAAACCTCGACACGCAGTCGAAAGAAACATATGCTAACGCGTAGGCAATGACACTAAGTCGGAAAGATCATCTGATTTCACCATCAGGCATCTGTTAAACAAACCAGGCATCGAACCTGAAGGCCGGCTTAACCCGAAGTTGAGAACATCTGCTAACCAGCAGGCATTCGCTAAATAAAAGCGAGCATTAAACCTGAAGGCCGGCTCAACCCGAAGTTGAGAACATCTGCTAACCAGCAGGCATTCTCTAAATAAAAGCGAGCATCAAACCCGAAGGCCGACTCAACACGAAGTTGAGAACATATGTTAACCAGCAGGCATTCGCTAAATAAAAGCGAGCATCGAACCCGAAGACCGGCTCAACATGAAGTTGAGAACATCTACTAACCAGCAGGAATTCGCTAAATAAAAGCGAGCATCAAACCCAAAGGTCGGCGCAACCTAAAGTTGAGAGGAGAATCTACTAATTCATAATCCGAAAGAGAACTCCGCTGGGGAAAGTTAAACAACAAACTCTGTTGGGGAATAAATGGTAAGATAAACACATCTGTCAATGATTTTGCTGGAGGTCTGGATACCACACAGGCTCAAGATAAAACACTGATATTTGTCGAGGTTTGGATACCACAAAGGCTAAATAAAACATCATTGTCTGTTGGAGATACACCTAAAAACAAAGAGGTAACAACCTGATTTATGCTTCAAATGCATATGTTTGAATGTGGCGTAATGCTCTATACGAAATGGAAATGCTACGCGTTTGGGAGGATGTTATGCACAATGCAAATCCAAAGGAACCGCTCCAGCAAAATAAATGTTGAAGAGACGAAAGCAACCCTGCCGGGGAAAGGTAGGACATGCCAATTACGATTGGACTTATGCTGGGAACAACAAGCCCTGGATGGCCTCCAAGAAAAGAACTTTCCTGGGTAATACTGCTCTGACGAGAACAAAACTCTACTCCATTGGGAATCAACACAAATTTTGTTGAGGAAAGTGCCCTGAATGGCCTACCAGAATACAACTCATCTGGGGAACAAAAGACTCGGCTGGGAAAAAAGGTAGCCAACTGTTGAGATCATATCAACTCTACTGGGGGAAATCAACCCTGAATGACCTTTTAGAATACGACTCTATCGGGGAGTAAAGCAAATTGTGGGGAATTACTCCACTCTGCTGGAGATTCCGCTCTACCAACGATTAAATTCGCTATCTGCAAGGGATGAATGAGATTTACTGGGGCGCTGACCCAAACTCTCTCTACTGAGGATGAGAAATAACCTTCTCAGGAAGTAATCCCACTCCATGGGGAAGAAACCTACTCCGCCAACTCCGCTGGGGATTAAACAATGAGGGAATCAACATCGACCTCTGCTTGGGGAATGAGAAAATGAAACTCAACAATATCAAACACCGCTTAGGGAAATGAATCAATAACCTATACTCTGAGGGGAAAAGGAGTCAAAGACTTGGACTCTATGGGGAACCGGAACTCTGAATCTGCTCCACTGCTAGGGATAATCCCAAATTTTCCGGATGAAGAGAACTTCAATCCCAACATGCTAGGGGATAAGCTCATACATTTGATCTGCTGGGGATAAGCGTACATGCTTAACCTGTAAATGAGTAAACGACAAGATATCCTGCACGACGGAAACTATCTCGATCATCATCCGTGACATCGTTCAAGCAAATCAAAGTTTTAATGTTTATCAACAAAGCCCACAAGTTTACGTATGCAAATTTTTATCAAAAATCTCAGGCATTTTTTCGTAAACTAAAATAGTAAAGGCTAAAACAAGGACAACAATTTGCTGAATAGTGTGTACTTCATTGATAAGTGGCCTGTAAATAGGCAGACTTTACAACAGATGCAACTCCTGAAAAGAGGAAGCTACACAAAAAATTTACAGAAATGCACAAAGATATACAAAATGTCGGCAATGTGGTACAGACAACCACCATGTGTCGATTCATCTATGACTCGCATGACTTTGATGCTTTTCCAATGCTTCATCCTCTGAAGAGACTGATTTGAACAGATGGCCCTCAGGTCCTCCCCTAATCCACTATGCTCTGAAGGTCCACACGCAAACCGCAGTCATTTTCTTTTCAAATCCCTAACTTTTGCCTGAATCGCCTTTTCGGGTTTTAGATTCATCGGGATACCCATTTTTGCCAAAGTCGCCTTTTCAGGTTTTCAACTTTGCGGGTTTACGTCTTTTATTTTTATCTCTAACTTTTGCCCGAACCCATTCTTTTTATGGTTCACCGGGATGCCTCATTTTTGCCTGGATATTCTTTTTCTTTCCGGCAGGTCTCTTTAAGCAAAGTATTTTTTAACTACGTCTGCGTTCACGGGGGATGTGAAATCTTCACCATCCATGGTAGACAATATTAAGGCTCCTCCTGAGAAGATTTTCCTTACGACATATGGACCTTTGTAATTGGGAGTCCATTTGCCCCTGTGATCTGTCTGTGGAGGGAGAATCTTCTTCAACACTAAATCACATGCTTAAAAGCTCTAAGTACGCACCTTCTTATAAAAAGCTTTCTTCATCTTGCTTTGATACAAACGACCATACGCAATGGATGTCAGCCTCTTCTCATCCATCAAGTTGAGCTAATTCAATCTGTTCTTCACCCATTCTGCCTCATCAAGCTTGTCATCAACCAGAACTCTCAAAGAAGAAATATCAACTTCCAATGGTAGGACAACTTCCATACCATACACTAGCGAGAAAGGGGTTGCCCCAGTTGAAGTACGTACCGAAGTACGATATCCGTGCAACGCAAAGGGCAACATCTCGTGCCAATCTTTGTAGGTCACAACCATCTTCTGCACAATCTTCTTTATATTCTTATTGGCCGCTTCAATAGTGCCATTCATCTTCGGACGATAGGGAGAAGAATTGTGATGCTCAATCTTGAAACTCTAGCACAGTTCCTTCATCATCTTGTTATTCAAATTTGAACCATTATCAATAATGATTCTTTCGGGCACTCCGTAACGACAAATGATGTCCTTCTTAATAAACCGGGCTACCACTTGTTTGGTGACATTGGCATAGGAGGCTGCTTCAACCCACTTAGTGAAATAATCAATTGCCACTAAGATGAAGCTATGTCTATTGGATGCGGTTGGCTCAATCTTGCCAATCATGTCAATGCCCCACTTGGAAAAGAGCCAAGGAGACGCCATGACATTCAAAGGACTTGGCGGCACATGAATCTTATCAGCATAAATCTGACATTTATGACATTTCTTCGCATACTTGAAGCAATCAGACTCCATAGTCAACTAATAATAACCTGACCTCAACAATTTTCGAGACATGGCATGCCCGCCTGCACGTGTACCAAAGGCACCCTCGTGGACCTCTTCCATAAGCAAGCCTGCTTCTTTTTCGTCCACGCACCTTAACAACACTAAGTCAAAATTCCTCCGGTAGAGTACACCATCTTGGTTCAGATAGAAATTTCCAGACAACCTCCTCAAGTTCTTCTTATCCCGGACCGAAGCCCCGGGCGGATATTCTTGGTTCTTGAGAAAATTCTGGATATTATGATACCACGGCTTCCCATCTGAAGCTTCCTCTATTGCAAACACGAATGTCGGCCTATCGAGGCACGAGATGATGATTCTCAAAGCATCGTTCCAATAGTTCACCTTATACATTGAGGATAACGTAGCCAAGGCATCTGCCATCTGATTCTCCGCTCTTGGCACATGGTGAAACTCTACCCTATCAAAGAAAGGTAACAACCTCCTTACATAGTTCATATAAGGAATCAGATTAGGCTGTCGAGTTTCCCATTCTCCTTTGATCTGATTGACCACCAAAGTTGAATCACCATAGATATCAAGGTTTTTGATTCTCAAATCAATCGCTTCTTCAATACCCATGATACATGCTTCATATTCAACTTCATTATTGGTTCAGGGGAACATTAACTTGGCAGTGAATAGGATATGAGAATCATGGAGAGTTGTAATAATTACCCCAATTCCACTACCGTATGAGTTAACAGCACCGTCAAAAATCATCTACCATTGGGAGCTTTTCTCAGGACCTTCATCAGGTAACGACTCATCACAATCTTTCATCTTCAAGAACATGATATCCTCATCAGGAAATTCAAACTTCATAGGTTGATAATCGTCAATCGGTTTCTCTGCAAGATATTCAGACAGAACGCTCCCCTTAATAGCCTTTTGGGAGACGTATTGAATGTCGTATTCTGTCAAAACCATCTGCCATATGGCGATCCTTCCCGAAAGTGCTTGCTTTTCGAACACGTACTTAATCGGATCCATCTTTGAAATCAACATGGTTGTATGGTTTAGCATGTATTGCCTTAGGCGTTTGGTAGCCCAAGCGAGTGCACATCACGTCTTTTCTAACATTGAGTATCTGGACTCACAATCTGTGAACTTTTTACTCAAGTAAAAAATGGCATGCTCTTTTCTACCCATCTCGTCGTGTTGACCAAGAACACAACTCATGGAATTCTCAAGAACCGTTAAATACATTATTAATGGTCTTCCAGCCACTGGAGGCATCAATATCGGAGGCTCCTGCAAATACTCTTTATTTTTTCAAATGCCCTTTGGCAATTTTCATTCCAGACCACCGTTTGATCTTTCTTTAACAACTTGAACATTGGTTCACACGTGGCTATGAGGTGAGATATGAACCTTGCAATGTAGTTCAATCTACCCAAGAAACCACAAACCTCTTTCTCAGTCTTCGGTGCTGGCATTTCTTGAATTGCTTTTATTTTTGCAGGATCGACCCCGATTGTTTTTCCACTGACTATGAACCCCAGTAACTTTCCTGACCGTACACCAAAAGTGCATTTGTTCAGATTCAACCTCAACCTGAATTGCATTAGCCTCTCAAACAACTTCAAAAGATTCACCATATGTTCTTCCTCCATTTGCGACTTCGCAATCATGTCATCAACATAAACCTCAATCTCATGATGAATCATATCATGAAACAAAGTCATCATTGCCCGTTGATAGGTTGCCTCTGCATTCTTCAATCCAAAGGGCATTACCTTATAGAAAAAAGTCCCCCACGACGTGATAAAAGTTGTTTTCTCCATGTCTTCCGGGGCCATCTTGATCTGATTATATCCAGAAAAATCGTCCATGAAGGAAAACACTGAATATTGCACGGTATTATAAACAAGTACATCAATGTGGGGGAGCGGTGTAACACGGTGGGAGAACTGACTTTAAACAATGTTGCGGATAGCAAGAGTCGCCACCGACTTTTATTTTATCCATAAGGAAAGGTTATAAAAGAACAGGAAAGACCTTAGAGAATATTTTGGGTCCGGGGGGTAGGTTATGAAAAGGGAAGGTGTTAGCACCCTTTTCATCCATGGTTATCCATGGGCTCTTAGGTACTTAAGCTCACTTTTGAATTGTTTTGAAAGTGTAGTGTGTGAATAGCAAAAAATTTCAGAATAGTTTAATAATAATCCGTGTATGGATGTGAAAAAAACTTGTTTGAAAATTTTGTTGGAAATTTGTTTAAGTGTGAAAAAAGTTTTGAAGCGAGCAAGTATCTAGGAGTAGCCTACCCTAATGTTTTAAGGTCTTTCTTATTCTTTATCCTTTCCTTAGTAAGACTATCCCTACTATAATGGAGTAGGTAGTCCTTACTTTGGATGTTAAGGGACATGTGAGGGACAATTTGACTTTGAAGGCCATCGTGGGATGTAATAAGCACATATAAGGGTCCATCATCATTTTTCGAAAGGGACTCGATTCGTAAAGGCAACCATAAGGGACTTTGATGATTTTTTCTATTTGAGGGACTTGCTTTATACACCCCACTTAACCATTATTCGTAGGCAACTTGAGGGATATCCTTAGGAAGTGAGACGGCGATTAAAATCGACTTACGTGTGTGACGTGTTTATTTTAATTATCTTTATTTAAAAGTGATCTAAATTTATTTTAATATTACATACATGTTGTTACACTCCCTAATTACTAACCATAATAATAATTAAATAATTAAACAACTTTACATCCAAGAAACAATTACAAAATAATAAGCAAAATAATTAAATAGCAAAGATAAATAAAATATAAATAAGCAATAATAAATAATAAAGGGGGTTAATTCTAAGTTTACTCGGCAAGACATCGCATCTTGTGCCTACGTATCCTTACGGGAGTGGAATCAGAGTAATCGTAGTTCCCCTCAATAGGGAGGTTAGAAACTTCTTGACTGTGGTCAAGGTCTCAAGGGGAATAAACGCATCTTAAGGACACGCTTACGTGGAGTGTAGAAACTCCAAATCTCTACGTTGAAATGTTAAGTTGTAATTAGGGTTAAATTAGGTTAGGGATTCCACGGCGGGAAACCCTAAAATGAGCGTGGCGACTCTTTGACCTAATGCTAGGGGTAAAAGTTGTAATTTTGCTTGCGGCGAGGCATTTGTGAAAAATTTAGGGTTTGTAGTTTGTAGTTTTGAGGATTTGAAATTGAATGTGTGAAGTTTTACGGACTAATTGGCGCGGCGGCCAAACAGTTAGACCTAACCTTCGGATGTGTGCAATGTGACAGAAATAATAGTAAACGCGTGAATCATGCAAACAGAGAGATAATGTCATAATTTAAACCATGCAAGCAGAAATTTAAAGGCAGAATTTAAAGAGCGATTGTTAAGTTCGCGAGGTTACATGAGAGGAGCAGATACAATATGATAATGAAATTTGAATTGAACAATAATAAAATAAAATAAATAACGGTTCTAGTTATTATTTAAAAAAAGATTTTAGTTATTATTTTAAATTTATCTAAAAAAAAGTTTTTCTTAAAAATAATAGGTTTTCATATTAATTTGGAAAAGATGTTAATGTTATTTATTTTAAAAAAACAGATTTTTATATTATAACAAATTTTAATAAATTAATGATAACAATAATAATAATAATGGTAATAATAATGATAATAATGATAATAATAATAAATAATGATAATAATAATAATAATAATAATAATAATAATAATAATAATAATAATAATAATAAAGCAATAATGAATTTTAAATGTGCCAAATAACCCAACAATGTTGCTAACGCAGAAATGCGCTCATCGCAACCAGATCTAAATCGGACGAAACAAAATTTATCGCAAAGAAAAAGAAATTAAGCAAAAAATAGTATTATCGCTCACACAAAAATGCGATCATCGCAACCAGATCGAACTAACACAAATGTCACGCGTCATGCACACAAATGTGCAAACATCGTATCGACATAATTCGATCAAAATCTTATATATATAAACTCTAACAATTTAAAAATTATATATATATAAACGTAACAGTAATAGATAAAGAAAAAGAAATAACGGTAATAGATGAAGAAAAAGAAATAACGGTAAAAGATGAAGAAAAAGAAACAACAGTAATAGATGAAGGGAAAGAAATAACGGTAAACGATGAAGAAAAAGAAACAATAGTAATGGATGAAGAAGAAAACTAAATAACGGCAAACGGCACTCACTCCTCTTAGGTTTTTTCCTTCTCTCCTTTTTTCCAACAAGGCAACACATGTATATATAGGGAACAAATTAGGGTTAACACCAAATTGTCAATAATGTCCCTAAAGCCCATTTTAAAGCCCAAACTAAATAATTAGTTAAGAAAAAATAAAATTTAAATAATTTAAAATAATTAAAATAAACTTAAAATAAAAACTAATAATCCTATTGATTCCTAAAATATTATAAAAAGAACAAAATTTTTTTCAATATTTTTTATTTTATGATTTTTTGGATATTTTTATGAATAATTTAGAAAAAAGTGAAAAAAATAATATTTTAAAAAATGATTTAATTAAAATACGAAAATAATAATTAAATAATAATAAAAAAACTATTTTTGTTATTTTTTTAATGAAAGATAGAAAAATTTAGAGTAAAAATAATAAAAAACAAAAAAAAGACAAAGGTGAGATTCGAACTCTCAACCTCTCACACTCATAACTCCTTACACATGTCCTCCTGCCAATTGTGCCATTTTTACTTTTTAGAAAAAAAATGCATGCCATATGATATTTACCTGCAAAAAGTCAAACGACTACACAAATTTGTTAGTAATTGATTAAATGCAATGAAATGCGACGACAAATCTTAGGGCAAAATTTGGGGTATTACAGTTATTATGATAATATTTCTCACCCAACCTCTCTTTGATGTTGGCAAAAAAAAAAAAAATCATGAAGTTTGACTTTGGTTTGACCACAGTTGACCTCAGTTTGACCTTTTAACTGCATTGACTGCTTTTGACTTATCTGATCATCTGACTGAGCAAACTTTTGAGAAAAGTCTTGAAATTTGACATGGGGGTTCTTATACACATATAAGATGTTATGAAGCTCACTTGAAGTCTTGGAAGTCCATTTAGCCTGATTAAAGTCAAAACCCTAGTTTTGGATGCACTGCTTAGGAGGTGCATTGTCTGAGGGAATTGTCAACTCTTCTGACCAATTGTGAACTTTGTGAACCTTGTGAACCTTCAAGAAGCAACCTATGGGCTTCATGAACCTCATGAAAGGTATTGAAAGCACTGTGGGACTTGTGAACCTTGTGAACCTTCATAAAGTAGCTTGTGGACTTTATGAACTTCATGAAAGGTTATGCAAGTTGTTGGAGAACTTGTGAACCTTGTGAACCTTCTTAGAACACAAAGTCTTGTATTGTGAGGGCAAATTTTGGGGTGCAACAGCTGCCCCTGTTCAATTTTCTGAAACCTGAGGGGTTAGATTGGTATATTTGCCAGTCGTAACCTGGAAGGTTGAAGGGGATTGAACACAAAAGCCCAAAAATTTGCACTCACCAGTGCACTAGAGTGGTACAGATGGCTAGTTGAATATGATTGAGTGGGCTTAAAGATGCCACTAGGGGGGAAGTTCTTCAGTAGTATAATGAGAACTGTCAGGAGTCTGGAGTAATACTGATGTAACAACATGTCTTCATGAGGATAGAGCAATCAATAATGATAACCCTAAAGCAGTCTTGAAGCGATAAATCTGACCTCAGGAGGATAGAGCAATCAATAGTTCTAAAGCAGTCTTGAAGTAATAATGGCTTCAGGAGGATAGAGCAATCAATAGCTCTAAAGCAGTCTTGAAGTAATAGAATGGCTTCAGGAGGATAGAGCAATCAATAGCTCTAAAGCAGTCTTGAAGTA
Organism: Lathyrus sativus; assembly: GCA_963859935.3. Taxonomy (NCBI): domain Eukaryota; kingdom Viridiplantae; phylum Streptophyta; class Magnoliopsida; order Fabales; family Fabaceae; genus Lathyrus; species Lathyrus sativus. Next base: position 84,058,767 of record OZ012740.1, on the reverse strand, counting down.
ATAATGTGATATGTCTTCAGGAGGATAGAGCAATCAATAGCTCTAAAGCAGTCTTGAAGTAATGACTTCAGGAGGATAGAGCAATGGATAGCTCTAAAGCAGTCTTGAAATAATAATGTAATTTCAGGAGGATAGAGCAATGAATAGCTCTAAAGCAGTCTTGAAGTAGTAATATGACCTCATGAGGATAGAGCAATGAATAGCTCTAAAGCAGTCTTGAAGTAATAGGATGATTTCAGGAGGATAGAGCAATCAGTAGCTCTAAAGCAGTCTTGAAGTCATGAGAGGCTATCAGGAGGATAAAATAACCCTGAGGTTACAATAAAGCAGTCCCAAAGTAATAAGAAGCTCATCAGGAGGATAAAGTAACCCTGAGGTTACAATAAAGCAGTCCCAAAGATCATAAGCTTGTTTGTTGGATAATTAACCTGAAAACAAGGTAGCATTCTGTATAACAACATTAGTTTATGCTTTATGTATGCATGTATGACATGATGCACTTAGATAATGTACTATAGACATATATGTTATGGTATGATGTAAATGATGTATGTATGCTATGACACTGCTGGAAGTGTCTGGATATCCTCGTATAACAACTGCTGGCCAAGGAAAATAAATCCCGATTCGTTGTTGAAGAATATATAACCCTCCGTCTGCTGGGGATAACAAGGTATAGATAACCTTCGGTTGTTGGGGATAACAAGGTATAGATAACCTCCCGTTGTTGGGGGTAGTAGGGTATAGATAACCTTCGTTTTCGTTTGATAGTAGGATAAGTATAACATCCCGTCTTCGTTCATCATGCCCTTATTGGAAAGTAATTTCCCGTATATCCGTATGAGGATAAAAGAGATGGATATAAATTCCAGGGGAGATTAGACTTTGATGGTTTGTAACTGTCTTGTAAAGATGAACCGGCGAAGCTTCGTTGAAATCCTTCCCTCGTTCGTCCTTAGTAAATACTATTACTGCATTTTCATGCATTTCTGGTAAACATCAATCATATTAAAAGCATACATGCATTTCTGGTAAACATCAATCATATTCAAAGGCATACATACATTCAAACACAACCAATGGACGTTTCGCTTATGTAAATAGGGTAAAAGTAAATCTGGATTCAAAAGATGGAGTTTATTTATATCAAAAGTGACCCATACACGGGTAAGTTTGTACAAGGAGACATAAACCCTAGTAAGAGAATTTTGTCATGAAGTTTTACAAAAAGAATCAGCTGTGTGGGAAATAATCCTATTGAGTTTCAATTCTACTATTGCCACTCAAGTATCTCATCTTCTTGCTGTTGAGACGGAAACGATTGGATTGAGCTTTATCTGTTTGAGCTTGAGTAAGTAGTACAACTGGTTGCAGTTTCATGAGTGATCCAAACGAGACATAGTCATACGCTTTAATCCCTAACTTTTGCCTGGATTGCCCTTTCAGGTTTTCAATCCACCGGGATACCCTTTTTTGCCCAAGCCGCCTTTTCAGGTTTTCGACTTGCCGGGTGTACATCTTTTTATATATATATCCCTAATTTTTGCCCAAACCCTTTTGGTTTGCCGGGATGCCCTTATTTTTGCCTAGGCCTGTCAACCTAGCGGGTCTCTTTTTATGCGTAGTATTTTTTAACTATGTCTGCGTTTACAGGTTGTGGGAAGTCTTCACCATCCATTGTAGTCAGTATCATGGCACCTCCTGAGAACACTGTCTTGACTACAAATGGTCCCTCATATGTTGGAGTCCACTTGCCCCTAGGATCACCCTGTGGTAATATGATACGCTTGATTACCAAGTCACCAGCCTGATATACCTTTGGCTTAACCTTCTTGTTAAAAGCTTTGATCATCCGTTTCTGGTACATCTGGCCATGACAAACTGCTGCTAACCTTTTCTCATCAATCAAATTTATCTGGTCAAGTCGAGCCTGAATCCACTCATCTTCATCCAAGCCTGCATCCTTCATAATTCTCAAGGAGGGGATCTGAACTTCAATAGGCAGAACTGCTTCCATACCATAGACTAAGGAGAATGGGGTTGCCCCTGTTGAAGTACGTATTGTAGTACGATAACCATGCAGAGCAAATGGTAACATCTCGTGCCAATCCTTGTAAGTAACAGTCATCTTCTGTACAATCTTCTTAATGTTCTTATTAGCAGCTTCAACTGCCCTATTCATCTTTGGACGATACGGAGAAGAGTTGTGATGCTTAATCCTGAACTGCGTACAGAGATCAGTAATCATAGTGTTGTTCAGATTAGAGCCATTGTCAGTGATAATCCTTTCAGGGATACCATACCTACATATGAGATTATTCTTAATGAACCGAGCCACAACATTCTTAGTCACAGATGCAAATGAAGCTGCCTCTACCCACTTCGTGAAGTAATCAATAGCAACCAGGATGAAACGATGCCCATTAGAAGCGGTAGGCTTGATCTCACCAATCATATCAATGCCCCACATGGCAAAGGGCCAAGGAGCAGTCAACACATTCAATGGAGATGGAGGTACATGTACTTTATCAGCATAGATTTGACATTTGTGACATGTTCTGGAGTGTTGATAGCAATCAGCTTCCATGGTAGACCAATAGTAACCTGCTCTCAAAATCTTCTTTGCCATGGTATGACCACTAGAATGAGTGCCAAAGGTTCCATCATGCATCTCTTCCATAATTTCTGTAGCTTCCTTCTTATCCACACAACGAAGCATAGTTGAATCATGATTACGCTTATACAGAATGCCATTACTCAGAAAGAACTTAGCAGAAAACCTTCTCAGGAACTTCCTATCTTTGACAGATGCCCCTTCAGGGAACTCCTGAGCTTCAAGATAGTTTTTTACTTCATAGAACCAAGGCTTCTCCTCTGCCCCTTCAGTGTCAATCTCATTGCAGTATGCAGGCTTCTCAAATCTATCAATGGTAATCTTGGGAGCTTCATCATCCCAGCTGATCTCAAACATAGATGCCATGGTGGCCAATGCGTCTGCCAACTGATTCTCTCTTCGTGGAATATGTCCAAAAGTAATCTCTTTGAAATGTGGGATCAAAGACAACACATGTTCTCTGTAAGGAATGAGATTATCATGCTTTGTATCCCAATCTCCTTTAATCTGACTTACTACCAGAGCTGAATCTCCATACACCTCAAGGAACTGAATCTTCATATCAATAGCAACTTGCATACCCATGATACATGCCTCATACTCAGCCATGTTATTGGTACAATAGAAACAAAGTCTGGCAGTAATCGGGGTATGACAACCTTCAGGGGAACTAATCACAACACCAACACCATTACCATGTGCATTGGAGGCACCATCAAAAACCATAGTCCATCGGGATCCTTGTTCAGGTCCGTCATATTGTCCAGGTTCTTTGGTAACAGACATAATGTCTTCATCAGGGAACTCAAAATTCATTGACTGGTAATCATCTACTGCTTGATGAGCCAAATGATCAGCAACAACACTCCCCTTAATGGCCTTCTGAGTAGTATACTGTATATCATATTCCGTCAAGATCATTTGCCATCTTGCAATTCTTCCGGAGAGAGCAGGTTTCTCAAATATGTACTTGATTGGATCCATCTTCAAAATCAACAAGGTAGTATGGGTCAACATATACTGTCTTAGTCGGCGAGCAGCCCATGCCAAAGCGCAGCAAGTTTTCTCGAGCAGTGAGTATCTTGTTTCACAGTCGGTAAACTTTTTGCTAAGGTAGTATATTGCCTGCTCTTTTCGACCAGACTCGTCATGTTGCCCCAATACACACCCCATTGAGTTGTCTAATACTGTTAAATACATAATCAAGGGTCTTCCATCAACTGGTGGCATTAAAATTGGAGGTTCTAGCAAATATCTCTTGATTTCATCAAAGGCAGTCTGGCACTCATCATTCCATTCCATCACCTGATCTTTCTTCAACAAACGACGAACCTTCTGCTTCTTTGGACGACAATCTTCTTTCACTAGAAAACGGTGAACCACAATGTCCGTATCCAACCCTGGCATATCTTCATAAGACCAAGCAAAGATCTCCACATAGTCACGTAGCATCTGAACCAACCTGCTCTTGACACTGTCCTCTAAATCAGCCCCTATCTTGACCTCTTTTCTGTTTTCTTCAGTTCCCAGATTCACAACTTCGACTGGCTCTTCATGTGGCTGTATAGCTTGCTCTTCTTGTTGTAACAACCTAGCAAGCTCTACAGGTATTTCACAATCGTCCTCGTCTCCGTCTTCAGTTTGATAGATCGGATTCTCGAAATTGTAATTGGCAATAGTAGAACTGTTATCAACTGGATCCAGAGTGGATGAGGATCTGTGTTTTAGTGACGTGGGTGTGTGTAAGAACACATAGCTGATAAAGCAAAAATAAAAGAAAAAGAAAGACAAGGAACACAATATTTACGAAAACGAAACGTCCACTGATTTTATTGAATGCAGTATGCAAATGAAATGACAATCCGTAACAAGCACACCATTGTGCCCCGGGTAAGGCACATGGCTTGAAAGTTTTAATTGTTAAAAAAAAACATAACACAGTAATAGTATTTACTCCTGACTAAAGGAGATAGGGATAACATCTTCAGCTTTCCAATTATTGAGTCCAGCACCCACAGTAGGAAAAATCCATGCCTCCAAGTTGTAGTCTTCATCTTGATCTCCCACAGCATTGATAACCCCTTGATTGGTGATACGAACAGCACGAGCACGACGAACAGCCTTCTGGGACTCTGCAGTGAAACCCAAACCAAACTTGTCAAACTTGTATGGAATATCAGGAAGCTGACCCCAAATAGTACAACCACCTTCTTCCACCATAGCTTTTGCATCATTGAGGGAGGCCATTGCCATTGTTGGAGGGTTTCTGATGACCACAGGAACCTTCTTCACGGCAGGAGGAGTCACACAATCCTTAACAGCCCAGGGAACCACTTCAAATGACTGACATGGAGTTTCAATGTATTCACCTTCTACTTCCAGATACTTGAAAGTGTTTACATGGCTGACAAAGTATTCTTCCTCTCCAAAGACAGTAACAACTTTTCCATTCACCGGATATCTCAACTTTTGATGTAATGTGGAGGTCACAGCACCTGCCCCATGGATCCAGGTACGACCAAGCAGACATGAGTACGAAGGACGAATATCCATCACATAGAATGTAGCGGTAAACACCTGAGAACCAACCTTGATTGGAAGATCGATTTCCCCATGCACTACTCTTCTAGAACCATCAAAAGCCTTTACCACAATATTACTGGGCTTCAATACCGTATCTTTAGGACTCAGCTTGTTCAGGACTTCCTTAGGCAACACATTCAGAGAGGAACCATTGTCTATCAGCACATGAGACAGGGTAGTGCCCCTGCATTCAATTGAAATATGCAAGGCCCTGTTATGATCCCTCTTGGCAGGGGTCAAGTCAGCATCAGAAAATCCTAACCCGTTGTCATAGGTCAGGTGAGCAACACAATTCTCAAACTGGTCCACAGAAATTGCACTGGGTACATGAGCCATCTTTAGAAACTTGATCAATGACTTGGCATGAGCCTCAGAACATAATAACAGGGAGAGCATAGAAATCTTTGAGGGAGTATGCCCCAGCTGATCAACAATATCATAATCACTCTTGCGAATGATTTTCAATACTTCTTCCATCTGCTTAGAGAGGTCATCAGCAGCTGGCACATCAGTAGATACAGGCTCAATAACAGGACCCTTGCCCCGAGCATCAGTGGTGGAAGTAACAGCAGGAGTAACTGCACTCTTAGAAGCAACTGGAGGAGAGAAGACTCTTCCACTACGAGTGATCTTGCTAGATCCAGCAATATTATCAATGTCAACAGGCATATCAGGTAAAGGCTCCTGCTTGACACCATGGATGTAAACATCAGACCCATAGTGCCAAGGCACAGCTTTGTCAGATGTATAAGGAATAGGACCAGGAGTGGTAATGATCAGAGGAGCTACTCTGGCTTCAGCAACAACTTTCACAGGACCTTCAGCAATAATCTTGATTGGGCCCTGATGAGTGATTTTAATGGGACCCTTTGAAGTGATTCTTAGTGGTACTTTGTCAACCATGTCAACCTCTTCAATCTTCTTACCCTGAGTCAGATGATCCACCATACTTTCTACAGATGCTGGTCTTCTTTCAAACACTATAGTATATTTATCCATGAGACGTTGAATCCCATCTCTCAAAATGAAGCAACTATCCGGCTTATAGGTACAATATAGACAATCTTCATGACAACCTGGAAAGATCCCAGCTTGTACTAACCTCTTTTTGATAACAGACAATGGTGTGCTCAACTCCATAACTGAATAGACATGCATATCTTCATCAATATCTTCATCAATGGCGTTGACAGTCTTCTCGTGATTTGGCATTGGAGCTGTAATCACATTTGGAGTACCTGGTGGATCAAACTCAATTTCTCCAGCATCAATCATATCCTGAATTTTGTTCTTCAAGACCCAGCAGTTATTAGTATCATGTCCTGGACAGTTTGAATGATATGCACATCGTGCATTGGGATTGTACTTGGGAGAGGTAACATTGGGATTCTGAGGAGCCTCCCTCAGGGTAATAAGTTCAGCCTTCAACAAGTGTTGCAATGCCTGAGCCATTGACATGTTGATCTTCGTGAACTGTCTTCTAGCCCTCTGTTGGTTGCCTTGAGGCTGCTCTGTTGTTGCAGGAGTTGGATTTGAAATATGAACTGCACTAACAGACTGATGCCTTCTGTTACGATCAGGCTGACCATACACAGCATTAGATTCTTTCTTCCCAGTGGGAGGCTTCTTTGCAGCACCTGATGAAGAAGTGCCCACTTGGATCTTACCACTCTTGATACCATTCTATACTCGCTCTCCTGTCATGATCAACTCAGTGAAGCCAGATGATGAGCTTCCAATGAGATGACTGTAAAACGGACCATTCAGCGTACACATGAACATATCAACCAACTCCCTATCAGTCAAAGGGGGTTGAACTCTTCCAGCTAAGTCTCTCCACTTCTGAGCATACTCCTTAAAGCTTTCTTTGGCACCCATAGACATGCTTTGAAGCTGCATGCGAGTGGGGGCTAAGTCAGCATTGTATTGATACTGCTTGTAGAAAGCTTCAGCAAGGTCATTCCAATCTCTGATGTTGACACTCTCCAACTGATAATACCACTCTAGCTGAGCTCCAGATAAACTCTCTTGAAAGAAATGGATCCACAACTTTTTATCAGCAGTGTGGGGTTGAATTCTTCTGACATAAGACCTCAGATGCAATTTGGGACAAGAGACCCCATCATAGACAACAAATGTAGGAACTTTGAATCCAATGGGTATGACCACCCCAGATATCAAGCTCAAATCCTCAAAATCCAGCCCAGATGATTTCTGTAATTCCATAGCATCCATTCTATCCACCAGCATCTTGAATTTGTCTTCGTTAGGCTCATGGTAGTAGTTAGCCTCAGAATCAGAGTCCCCCCATAGTGTTGTGGAGACTGCCTCTCTCCTGCTCAGATTCTTCAGATTCATAGTCTTCAACATGTTCCTTGGTCTTGACAGGACCTTTGAACCTTCTTCCCATGTTGAGCAACCCAGCAGACCTTCTAGCTTTCTTAGTCTTCTTGGCCAGCAGTGTCTTCAATTCATCTTGCCCCTTGAATAGGTTCAGGATCAGCTCTTGGAACTGTGCATTCTGTGCCTGGAGATCCTTAACTGATTGTTCAAGAGCCATTGCTGAAATAAACAGCGAGGAGATGAGAAACCTGTGCACAATTATAAACCTGTGATGCAATGATATGGGAATGCATATGCAATGTTTTCAAGGACCGCAGGATTTAAATTTGCTTAAACAAACAAGAAAGTAACTTTTTATTAGTAATAACTTGTTTTGCCTTTTAGGCTTACAAAAAATGAAAACGAAATAAGTACAAAAGATGGGGTTTTAAGTCTCCCATGGACGTTTCCTCTTTGTGTTGAGGTATGAGTTGAGGTTTCGTTCCTCATGAAGTAGCTTTGTTAGCTCTAGGATCCTTGCTTGGCTTGCTTTGTAATGAGCCTCGAAAGTATCCCTTTGCTCTTTCAGTTGGATCCATGATCTCTGCAATTCTTCCATATCAGTAGGCATGTCTGGGTGAAGGATGGTATAAGCTGTGTCTCCTTCAGCAACAGGTTCCATGGTAACTGGTAGGACGGCAGGATATGGCATCATGAGTGTCTGAGCACGAGATCGTACCCATCTGAGATAAGCCTCCATAGGAATAGTGTACTTAGGCTCCAGTGTCTTGCTGTCAATCCTGTTTACCTTTCCCCAAGCTCGGATGAATCTCTGACGGTAGCCCTGAAGATCGTTGTCGTAATCAAACATAATGCCCTGAATCAACATGTCATGTGGACCATCGCTCCGGGCGTAACCAAACTGTCGTAAAGCTAGAGATGGGTTGTAGGTGATGCCTCCTCTTATGCCTAGAAGTGGCACATTAGGAAACTCCCCACAACGGTCAATGATGGTGACATTCTCCATAGATCTGGAGCACCAATGGATGTCTGAGTGAGAAAGTGACACGATCCTCTTGGACCATCTGAACCCTTGCTCATTCTTCATTACTGAGTGAGGAAGGTGAGAAATAAACCACCTAGAAAGTAAAGGTATGCAGCACATCAAAGTTCCTCTTGCCCTTGTAGTACGGGTGTGAAGAGAATGTAGGATGTCTCCAAGTAAGGTAGGCACTGGATTGTGACTCAGGAATATGTTGATGGCATGAACGTCTATGAACTGATCAGGATTGGGGAACAACACTAAGCCATAAATCAATAAGGCTAAGATCTCCTCAAAAGCATCGTAGCTCATAGCCTTCAAGAACATTTGAGCTTTATCCACTAATACCTTGGCAAGAATACCTTTAACTCCACTTCTCGTCTCTAGAACAATGTCAGACTTCTTCAGATGTAGAGCTGCAGCAATAACTTCTGGTTTAAGCTCCTTCTCTAAGCCTGTGAATGGCTTCTGATCAAGAACAGGTATACCCAGAAGTTTAGAGAACTCCTCCATGGTTGGAACCAGCTGATAATCAGGAAATGTAAAGCAATGGTGCTTAGGGTCAAAGAACTGAAACAGCACACTCATCATGTCTTCACTGAACCCTGAAGTAACTAGATCCAATAAGTGACCATGTCTCTTGTTGAACTGGGAATGATCAGGCACTAGGGAAACCAACTCCTTGAGCTTAGCAGGTATCCCTACAAAGTTGATCCTGATGGTGTTTCTACGAGCAGAAGCCATGACCTGCAACAAAGAACAAAGATAAATCCTTTGGTCCTTGAAACGGTTAGGGAAAATGATATGCTTATGATGCATGATGATGTCATGATGTCATGCTCAATCACAAACATGTGGCACACACAAACAAGTCACACCATAGCCCTAGGTTTAAAGGCTTGCATGAGGTTCAAAGGCAAGTACCCTCCCCTGAAGTTAGATGGTTCATCCTGTCCTACAAAAGTAACCAGGTTCTAAGGGATCTCAATATCATTGATCCTTCACAAGGGTGGTTGTTCAGAAGGCAACTTACTTGCCAACCAAAACCCTCCAAGTTTAAGATCTCAATGAGCGTAGTATCGAGTGTCAACCAACTTCAGTCTGCACCAAAGCCGGTTACCTCACTACTTTCTAAAGGCCAAGATGAGTTAATTAGGGTTCTAAAAGTCAGTTAGTGCATTGACAACATATGGCAGCCTCAATATTATCCTCAACTTGACTTAAGGAATATAAGCACCAACCAAGAAGTCGCACTAACTATGGCCACCAGATCAACCGTATCGATATACGTCGTACAGTTTCCTTGGTCTATTGCCATTTACCTAAGGTACACTAGATCCGGGTTAGGACCTTTCACACATAAGAGCACCCCAACAATATAATAATAAAGCAAACAAGGCAAACAATTTAAAGTGATCTTAATTCCTAAGGGTACCCCTCTTAAATAGATCCCCAGCAGAGTCGCCAGTTCTGTAACACGGTGGGAGAACTGACTTTAAACAATGTTGCGGATAGCAAGAGTCGCCACCGACTTTTATTTTATCCATAAGGAAAGGTTATAAAAGAACAGGAAAGACCTTAGAGAATATTTTGGGTCCGGGGGGTAGGTTATGAAAAGGGAAGGTGTTAGCACCCTTTTCATCCATGGTTATCCATGAGCTCTTAGGTACTTAAGCTCACTTTTGAATTGTTGTGAAAGTGTAGTGTGTGAATAGCAAAAAATTTCAGAATAGTTTAATAATAATCCGTGTATGGATGTGAAAAAAACTTGTTTGAAAATTTTGTTGGAAATTTGTTTAAGTGTGAAAAAAGTTTTGAAGCGAGCAAGTATCTAGGAGTAGCCTACCCTAATGTTTTAAGGTCTTTCTTATTCTTTATCCTTTCCTTAGTAAGACTATCCCTACTATAATGGAGTAGGTAGTCCTTACTTTGGATGTTAAGGGACATGTGAGGGACAATTTGACTTTGAAGGCCATCGTGGGATGTAATAAGCACATATAAGGGTCCATCATCATTTTTCGAAAGGGACTCGATTCGTAAAGGCAACCATAAGGGACTTTGATGATTTTTTCTATTTGAGGGACTTGCTTTATACACCCCACTTAACCATTATTCGTAGGCAACTTGAGGGATATCCTTAGGAAGTGAGACGGCGATTAAAATCGACTTACGTGTGTGACGTGTTTATTTTAATTATCTTTATTTAAAAGTGATCTAAATTTATTTTAATATTACATACATGTTGTTACACTCCCTAATTACTAACCATAATAATAATTAAATAATTAAACAACTTTACATCCAAGAAACAATTACAAAATAATAAGCAAAATAATTAAATAGCAAAGATAAATAAAATATAAATAAGCAATAATAAATAATAAAGGGGGTTAATTCTAAGTTTACTCGGCAAGACATCGCATCTTGTGCCTACGTATCCTTACGGGAGTGGAATCAGAGTAATCGTAGTTCCCCTCAATAGGGAGGTTAGAAACTTCTTGACTGTGGTCAAGGTCTCAAGGGGAATAAACGCATCTTAAGGACACGCTTACGTGGAGTGTAGAAACTCCAAATCTCTACGTTGAAATGTTAAGTTGTAATTAGGGTTAAATTAGGTTAGGGATTCCACGGCGGGAAACCCTAAAATGAGCGTGGCGACTCTTTGACCTAATGCTAGGGGTAAAAGTTGTAATTTTGCTTGCGGCGAGGCATTTGTGAAAAATTTAGGGTTTGTAGTTTGTAGTTTTGAGGATTTGAAATTGAATGTGTGAAGTTTTACGGACTATTGGCGCGGCGGCCAAACAGTTAGACCTAACCTTCGGATGTGTGCAATGTGACAGAAATAATAGTAAACGCGTGAATCATGCAAACAGAGAGATAATGTCATAATTTAAACCATGCAAGCAGAAATTTAAAGGCAGAATTTAAAGAGCGATTGTTAAGTTCGCGAGGTTACATGAGAGGAGCAGATACAATATGATAATGAAATTTGAATTGAACAATAATAAAATAAAATAAATAACGGTTCTAGTTATTATTTAAAAAAAGATTTTAGTTATTATTTTAAATTTATCTAAAAAAAAGTTTTTCTTAAAAATAATAGGTTTTCATATTAATTTGGAAAAGATGTTAATGTTATTTATTTTAAAAAAACAGATTTTTATATTATAACAAATTTTAATAAATTAATGATAACAATAATAATAATAATGGTAATAATAATGATAATAATGATAATAATAATAAATAATGATAATAATAATAATAATAATAATAATAATAATAATAATAATAATAATAATAATAAAGCAATAATGAATTTTAAATGTGCCAAATAACCCAACAATGTTGCTAACGCAGAAATGCGCTCATCGCAACCAGATCTAAATCGGACGAAACAAAATTTATCGCAAAGAAAAAGAAATTAAGCAAAAAATAGTATTATCGCTCACACAAAAATGCGATCATCGCAACCAGATCGAACTAACACAAATGTCACGCGTCATGCACACAAATGTGCAAACATCGTATCGACATAATTCGATCAAAAATCTTATATATATAAACTCTAACAATTTAAAAATTATATATATATAAACGTAACAGTAATAGATAAAGAAAAAGAAATAACGGTAATAGATGAAGAAAAAGAAATAACGGTAAAAGATGAAGAAAAAGAAACAACAGTAATAGATGAAGGGAAAGAAATAACGGTAAACGATGAAGAAAAAGAAACAATAGTAATGGATGAAGAAGAAAACTAAATAACGGCAAACGGCACTCACTCCTCTTAGGTTTTTTACTTCTCTCCTTTTTTCCAACAAGGCAACACATGTATATATAGGGAACAAATTAGGGTTAACACCAAATTGTCAATAATGTCCCTAAAGCCCATTTTAAAGCCCAAACTAAATAATTAGTTAAGAAAAAATAAAATTTAAATAATTTAAAATAATTAAAATAAACTTAAAATAAAAACTAATAATCCTATTGATTCCTAAAATATTATAAAAAGAACAAAATTTTTTTCAATATTTTTTATTTTATGATTTTTTGGATATTTTTATGAATAATTTAGAAAAAAGTGAAAAAAATAATATTTTAAAAAATGATTTAATTAAAATACGAAAATAATAATTAAATAATAATAAAAAACTATTTTTGTTATTTTTTTAATGAAAGATAGAAAAATTTAGAGTAAAAATAATAAAAAACAAAAAAAAGACAAAGGTGAGATTCGAACTCTCAACCTCTCACACTCATAACTCCTTACACATGTCCTCCTGCCAATTGTGCCATTTTTACTTTTTAGAAAAAAAATGCATGCCATATGATATTTACCTGCAAAAAGTCAAACGACTACACAAATTTGTTAGTAATTGATTAAATGCAATGAAATGCGACGACAAATCTTAGGGCAAAATTTGGGGTATTACAGTTATTATGATAATATTTCTCACCCAACCTCTCTTTGATGTTGGCAAAAAAAATCATGAAGTTTGACTTTGGTTTGACCACAGTTGACCTCAGTTTGACCTTTTAACTGCATTGACTGCTTTTGACTTATCTGATCATCTGACTGAGCAAACTTTTGAGAAAAGTCTTGAAATTTGACATGGGGGTTCTTATACACATATAAGATGTTATGAAGCTCACTTGAAGTCTTGGAAGTCCATTTAGCCTGATTAAAGTCAAAACCCTAGTTTTGGATGCACTGCTTAGGAGGTGCATTGTCTGAGGGAATTGTCAACTCTTCTGACCAATTGTGAACTTTGTGAACCTTGTGAACCTTCAAGAAGCAACCTATGGGCTTCATGAACCTCATGAAAGGTATTGAAAGCACTGTGGGACTTGTGAACCTTGTGAACCTTCATAAAGTAGCTTGTGGACTTTATGAACTTCATGAAAGGTTATGCAAGTTGTTGGAGAACTTGTGAACCTTGTGAACCTTCTTAGAACACAAAGTCTTGTATTGTGAGGGCAAATTTTGGGGTGCAACAAGCGGGAAATCATATTTCGGGCTCGCTCGATTGAGATCACGGTAATCCACATATATTCTTACCTTACCATCCTTCTTTGGTATAGGTACTATGTTAGCGACCCACGGAGGATAATTTGTCACAGTGATAAATCCCGCGTCCAACTACTTCTGGACCTCTTCTTTGATTTTTACTGCCATGTCCGGTCTGGTTCGTCTCAACTTCTGTTTCACAAATGGACACTCTTCTCGAAGAGGTAAGCGATGAACCCTAATATCTATATCAAGATTGGGCATATCTTCGTATGACCAAGCAAAGACATCTTTATACTCTCGGAGCATTTCAACCAGTCTTTGTTTGACGTCACTCTGCAATGCAACCCATATCCTGACTTCCTTTCTGGCTTCCTCGGTGCCCAAGTTGATGACCTCAACTTCCTCCTGATGAGGCAGAATAACTTTCTCTTCTTGTTTCAGTAGCCTGATCAGCTCTTCAGGCAGGTCTTCGTCTTCCTCAATCTCTTCTTCAGCCTGAAAGATCGGATTATCAAAGTCATACCGAGTCATAGACGAGTCTGAGTCGGTGGCATCTGTAATGTGAAACCTACAATGATGATGATTTAATGCTTAAAATGATACACAAATAAGCACAAACCACATTGCCATTTTATTGTTAAACTAAAACAAGAAAAACAGAGATCAAAATATTTGAATGCAAGAAAAACGCTCTTTGATTAATGATAAAACGAATGTTCAAACATAAAAGATAAGGCCCTTCGGACAAAGACCACTATGCTCCGGGTAGAACATAGGGCTACACATAATCAAGAAAACAGAAAAATTATTCTTCACAAGTCACTTAGATAACTTCCTTGATGGTCCAGTTGTTTAAGCTTTGACCAGGAATACATGGCCGGATCCATGCATCCATGTCGCAGTCATTATCACCTTCTTCATCCGACACTGCATTGATTTGATCAAAAATCACCCCACCACTAGTGAATTGGACTGGTCCCCTGTAGCGCGGAGCGCTCTGTGAAGAAGAAGAAGATGGGTTGTACCCAAGTCTAAACTTGTCCTGCTTATTAGGGATGCCCAGAACTTACCCCCAACCCTGAGATGCTCCGGACTTCAACACTGCATGTGCTTCCTTAAAAGATGACATAGCAACCTCAAGCGCGCTGCCCACAACTGGCGTCTTCTCTTTAATCTGCACGGTTTCGAAAGTTTGACACAGCGTTTCGTGAATCTCACCGTCAACCTCTACATATTTGAATGGAGACAAATGGCTTATCATAATATCCTCCTCACCGCAAACAGTAACAATATTACCGCTCACCATATATTTCAGCTTTTGGTGTAGAGTTGACGTCACCGCTCCCGCCGAATGAATCCATGGTCGTCCCAGTAAGCAGATATACACTGGCCGAATATCCATAATGTAAAACACAACATTGAAACCTCTGGTCCAACCTGGATTGGAAGAGTCACTTTTCCGAAAATGGACCTTCTTGTCCCGTCAAATGCTCGCACAACCAAATCACTTGGGGTGCACATTACTCCCCGGGTGTCCAGCTTCATCAAAGCTTTCTTGGGTAGCACATTAAGTGATGACCCAGTGTCCACCAGCACATGCGAGTACAACCCCTTTGCATTCAATGGAGATATGCAGCACGTGATTATGGTCTCTTCCTTTGGGCGTCAAATCAAGATTTGTAAATCCTAGCCCATTCCCAGCGTGAACGTGTGCCACCACTCCTTCTAATTGATTCACAAAGATTTCCTGTGGCACGTATGCGGTATTCCGAATCCTTAACAAGGCATTCTGATGTGCCTCAGAGCACAGAAGTAGAGATAAGATTGAAATCTTCGACGGAGTTTGTTGCAAGTGGTCTATAATCTTATAATCACTTTTCCTGATCAAGCGCATAAACTCTTCCTCATCTTTTAACAAAGTTTCTTTCTCACTACTCTGAGGATTCTCTTCAACCACAACTTTTCCTTTTCCCTTATCAGACCTTTCAGCACTCGCTCCTGGAGGTGAAAATACTCTTCTGCTTCTGGTTATCCCACCGGTCCTTACCATATTATCAACAGAATCCAATGGTGAACTCTTCAGCTCCTGCTTCTGACCGTTACAATATACCTCATCCCCATAATTCCATGGGATCGCTTTGGTACTCTCGTAGGGCACAGGCTCTGCCTTAGTGATTATAATGGTGGTGGCCTTGGCAGCGCAAAAATAGTGATTGTTTTGTAAGGAATGAAAATTGTAGCCACTTCATCCTTCTCTTCATCAATTACTTTTCCTCTTTTCTCTTCTGAAACTCTGTCAAACTGATGAACACCGTCATCCATCAACCTTTGAACACGACTCTTCAATTTCTCATATCCCTCAGGATGGGTTAAACAACTTATGCAGTCTCTGTCACAACTGGGAAACACTCCTCCACTCAATAACTTATCCTTCACAACACTCAACAAAGTTTTCAGTTCTTCAACATTAGTCACCAGATTCAAACCTTCCTCCTCAACAATGGTGTTTACCCCAGCCGCTCCATGATTAGGCATGGGATTTTGCACAATGTTAGGCGCGTCATGTGAAAAATTGATAGCTTTGCTCTCGATAAGGTCTTGCACCTTATGCTTGAAGGCTTTACAATTATCAATATTATGGTCGGGAGCACCGGAGTGAAAATCGCACCTGGCATTGGCATCATACCCTAGGGTGGTGCGCCGGTTAAAAGAGCTAGCATTTTTTTCTGAATCAATTGCAATTGCACCAAATGTTGGAGTAACTATGAGTAAGGCATCGTCGGTGCATCAAATTGTCTGTTCACTACTCTTCCCCGATCTTGGAATCGTCGCGGAGCATAATTTTGTTGTTGTTGTTATTGTGGTGCAGCTGGAATTGTAATGCTTGCAACTTGAGGTTCCTGTTGACGATATTGCTAATTTTTGTTCTTATTTCTGCTTTGGAAACCTGATACTGCATTTGTTTCCTCCTCTCTTCTTATTGCCAAAACTTTTCCCACCTCCTCCAGCTCAGGATCCTTCTCCAACCTGTATCTTCCCTAGTTTGATTCCATTTTCAACCCGTTCGCTTGTAATGATCAAGTCTGAAAAACTACCCGACATATTGCCTACCAATTTCTCATAATACACTCCCGAAAATGTAGCAACAAACATGTCAATCAGCTCTCTCTCCACCATAAGAGGTTGAACTCTTGCTTCTAGCTCGCGCCATCTCTGGGCGTATTCCTTGAAACCTTCATTACTTCTCTGTGACAAGTTCTGCAATTGTACCCTGTTTGGTGCCAGATCACTGTTATACTGATAATGCCTGACAAAAGCTTCAGCCAAATCTCTCCAACTTCTGATGTTAACTGGCTCTAAACCCATATACGATTCCTGGGATGCACCAGAAAGACTATCCTGGAAGAAATGCATGAGCAGCTTCTCATCGTCTGAGTATGCAGACTACTTTCGGTAATAAGAGCGATGATGCACCCTAGGACAAGTCGTCCCCTTATACCTTAAACTTCGGAGGAATCTTCAGGTCTGGGATCAGCCCCAGATTTGACATATCTAAACCCAACGAGTTTTAATTTTCAAAATTCTTCATCTTTTCCTCTATCAGCCTAAACCTTCTGTCTGCGTCAGACTGCAGACCAGCACCAAGCTCTCTCATAGAGAAAACATCATCTCGGTCATCCTCATCCCACTGAAGGCCAGCATTTCCATGCACAACACATGTTGGTGCAGAAATAGGGATTCCAGTATGATTACCTCCGCCCGGAGGGATAACAACAGTTGGAATGGCAGTAGCATGAGGGGTAACATTATCAGTTGTAGAAGGTATAACAGCAGTTCCTCCATGTAAAACCCCACTCCTGTCAACTCTTGCAATCAGAGGTTGCACCAGTGTTCTTAGTTGCTCCTGGCCATTGGCGACCCCTTGCATCATATCCATAAACTGGGCCATACGGTCACGAAACTCTTGCAACTCGAGTTGAATCTGGTCCATAGCTTTGCATTGATATCCTCTGGTATAGTAGCGATGAATTGCTTGGTTTTCAATCCTGAAACAAGCTAAACAAACCACAGAAAGGATAAAGTTAACGGAACCTGAGACACCTGCGATGCAGAATGAGAAATTATGCAGTATGCAGACATGCAAATATGCTTTAGGGAAATTTTCCCCTTGATTATAGTTTCCTGAGAACAACAAGACAATGGAGAACCAACAGATAAGGTCACACAATCTTCTCATAAATAAAATGAGAACCAGAGTCAATACACATCATGTCACTGAGGAAATACAACAAAATCAAACACAACCCCATCCAACAATCCTGGTTGGTCGAGATACAACATAACAACAAATACTAAAGGAGAGAATACATCAAGTATGACAGCGAGTATGGAACTCCTCTAGTAAATCCTTAGTATCCGGATGGTCTGGCCTAGAAATCAACCCCTGAATGAGCAAATCCTTCCTACTAATAGTATCCTGCAAGCCCTGAGCGTAATCTTCCCAGGCACCTTCCCCAAATGCTTCTTCAAGCTTAGGCCTCTTCAGATCCGCTCGTAATCTATACTCTTCTAACATTGCAAGAGCTTCATTCAACTTGCGGTCACTTTTGCATCAGCGTGAGGATTCAACTATATCCCTCTCTTCCTTCACCTGGAGTTGAGCTTTCAACCTGACGATTTGTTGCTGCAGTCCATCTTCTCGTTCTTTGTTGTTAGTCAGAATAGCATTCCATTGAGCGTTGAATTTAGAGATCTCTAGATGTGCTCTTTCTAGCTCCTTCTTCTTATCTTTAAGGATATCACTAGCACTCTTCAAGTCTCGGTCCACTCGTTCTCAGGTGCGAATTTCCTCTGTTAGCTCTCTTCCCATCTTGTTCACCAGCTCTGTCTGCTTCTTAGATGAGTATGTAGATTGATTCTTTTCATTTCTGAGTTGCATAATTTCCTTTTCCAACTCCTCGTTTACCTTGCGTAATTCCTCTTTTTCAGCCCACAGTTGATTATATCTCTGAATATCAATTGTTTCTGGTTCTTCAATCATTCGGGGATACGAAGGTTCTCGAGCTGGAAATGGTAATGACAATCTCTCAATTCTTTCCTGAATCCAAACCACATAAGGCTCATAAGCTCTGCTATTGCTCTTTTCCAAAGAAGATTTCCCCCTACGATGAATTTTACTCCAAGCCCTCTCCAATCTGATCAGGGTCTCACTATCAATCAGGCCGGTGAAATACAGAGATTCCTGTATTTCTTCTTCCTTCGGAGGTTCCCTTAGAGCTTAACCAAATTGCCTCACTGTAAGAGTTGGATTGTAGTTAATACCACCCTTTCTTCCAATCAAAGGGACATTAGGAAAACCACCACAGCTAAAGATTATCTCCACACCCAAGAAGTCTCGGTTAAACCATACAATGTTTTCAAAAGTTAACCCTATAAGCCTCTCTGACCAATCAGCGGTGTCTGAGATGTCTACAAATGGAACAAACTTAGGAAGATGACTCATAAACCATCTATACAAAAGAGGTACACAACAAGAGACATTCTTCCCTCTCCTATTATCATTCTTGTAATGCACAGAGTGATACACATCTCCCAAGAGCGTAGGCACAGGATTCTTCGAGACAAAGATATGGAAAGCATCCAAGTCCACAAAATTTGGAATGCTTGGGAACAGAATTATGCCATATATGCACAGAGCCAAGATAGCATTAAAGACAATCCAACATCCTTCTTTTGCAAAATGCTGAGCTCTACCAACCAAGAAACGCAATGAGAAACCAGACATTCCATTCCTTTGAACCAACTTTCCTTCTAGCTCAGAGGCATCTAGATGAAGAGCATTAGCAAGTTTAGTCAAATTAGGCTCAACTTCATAATGATAAAAAGGCATCTGATCCAGAATAGGAACTCCTAACAACATGGCAAACTCCTCTAGAGTAGGCATCAACATATAACCAGGGAAAGTGAAACATCTCAGCTGAGGGTCATAGAACTGAAACAAGGTGTGAAGACCTCCTAACTCAAACACTGAAGCTTTGCAGACACAACCCAGAAGCTTCTCATACTCTTTCTTGAAATCTTTCATCACACTGTGATCAGCAGCAGAAATCAAACTGAGTAGAGACCCTATATCTGGTGTTGGAAATTTATACACAATTGTCTTCTTCAAACAACTCTCCATGTCAGCAGGGAATTGGTTTACTAGAATCAAGAGGAGAATATGCACCTGAAACATAAATACATGTCAATGTTAATATGTAAATGAAAATGCAAATGCAATATGGGATCAAGATTGTTGTGTCGTTGACTGAGATGAACCAGCACATCGCTTTGACTAGAACACAACACTAACATAAGGAACCCACAGTATCAAGGATCAAAAGTTTACACTGACGAGAAAACCAGGTAGGTTGAAGGTCAAGGTTTCCTACATAACCCTTCCCTCTCACAGGTATGAATCTATCTTTGATAAGGTCTAGCATTCTATACGGTCATCAGCGTCACAGACTTTCGAGAAACGATGATACGTTCACCATTTTTGGTTTGGCATCATCTAACGAAGCGGCCTCACTTAGCTAACTTCCAAATGATCGGTCCCCAGAGTCGACAATCCTCAGATCCAACATCCTCTCAACTGTTCGAAATAGACTGGAAAGGTAGTCATCAAAGAGAATCTCGTCTGAGCGTGAATTTTGTGAGAACTAGTGCATGCCAAACATACAGGTTCATCACTACTTTCCACTTCTAGTTCTAGGGTTATACTCAAGCTTGGATTTTGGCTTATCACACGATGGAACATTCCCACCCAACAGTACAACAATATGATATATAAAATGCGGAAAGTAAAATTCAAATGCAACAAAATACAAATGCAACACATATGCACATATATACACACCCAAGAATAAAACACACAAGCGCTAGGATCGAATCGAATAAGGGATGGGAAGATGTCCCCAGCAGAGTCGCCAGCTATCGTATTGCTGTGAAGAGGGGGCCGACAAGGATAGAAGAGTCTCCACTGTTTGTTATTTATCCCAAAAGAGGGAACGGAAATGATCATAGAAAACCTACGAAAAAGGGAAAAGACAGGTCATCGCAACCAAATCTTAGATTTGGGAGTCGGTTACGCAAGGGGAAGTTATAAGCACCCCTCACGTCCGTTTTACTCAACAGGATCCACGATTATTATCTATCTAAAAGGGTGTTAATCTATAAGACTGGCCACAGGGACAAAAGGAAAAGAAAAGAGACTCGATAGAGCATCGCCGCTCTATGCCTACGTACTCCCTCGTGCAATGGGAAAGTCAGAGTCAACGTAGTTCGGAAAACTATGGGTAAAGGTGGGGAAGGTTGCTCGCCAAGACATCGTCGTCTTGTGCCTATGTATCGTCGTCTGGTACGAGAAATCAGAGCAAACATAGTTCGGGCTGACACGACCATAGATTGGTTCAAGTGTTTTAGCTAAGTAGGGTTAAACCTTCGTTCTAGCAGTTAGGTATATTGATGCTCGACCATTGGAGACTTAGGCGTTACATGTTTGCGGTAGAACCAAGATTTAACACACTCTTTCTAAAAATGGTTTTCAATTAATCCCGAAGGATAAAAAAGGTTTGATGTTTTGCTTTGTGTTTTTTATAAAGAAGAAATGAATTGAGTTAAGTTTGTAACTCATTTTGCACTAAAGACTATGACTTGAGAGCGAATGCGTCCGATATCGCCCAAAGGGCATACGCTAAACACTCTAGACAATTGAGAGGAAGCCCCCCAATTATCATTCCCCAAGTACTTAAGGCTCGTAGCGTACAACACTTATTATCCTTTATTAGATGTTTTGAAGAAGTTTTGAGATGAGAAGATAAGACACAAACTCTAAGGGGAAACTAATCAACCTTAATGTTATCATGCAATGTGCTCCTAAGATTGAGATTAAGAGGGGAAAAGACTATCCTAATGTTATCATGCTTGGATTTAACACTTAATGTCTCCCCTACTCCCATCCTAAACGGAGGGACTAGGAATCCTAAGGGATCATGGCAAAAGACCAAGAAAACACAAGATAAATCAATCACAAATAAGATGCAAGAAAGAGATGAAGTTGACTTAAACAAGTCAATAAGAAATGCAAACATAATATGCAAGATGAAAAAGATGCAAAGCCAACCAAAAGATCAAGGCAAAATGACTTAAACAAGTCAAAGAAAGAGTGAGATGAAATGGGAGAAGTTACAACTCCTACATCCATTCATGCATCAATCACTAATACTAAAAGGTAAACACCAAAGCTTAAAGAAGAATCCATGATCAAAATGGAGATGGGAGAATAGGCTTGGGCAGCAAGCAACATAAGAAATATCTCAACCAAATACAACACATTGATCATGCAAGAAGAAAGAACAAACAAGTTCTCAAAGTGGTTCCTCATTCAAGGCAAACTCAAAGTATGAACAAACAAACCAAATTGCTTTGAATACGTATCAAAAGCCAAAGGGCAGAAGCAAAGCAAGAGAAGGAACCAAAGTTTCATTCATCACCAACACTTAAAACCAAGTGGAATGCCCTAATTCAAGATGACTTATAACACAAACTACACAAGTGTATGACCTATAAATGCAAAACCAACACCTTAACCATGTTATGAATGAGTATCAAATCTCATAAGGTGCTCATCGGATCCATCAAAGTCATTTCCCAATGAAACTAGGTCAACTAGTTTGTATGAACTTCATCTAGGGTGACTTGACTTGCAAGTTTCACCAAAAATAGAAGAATAGTTTAATAAATCTCAAATAAAATGCACAAAGCAACTAAACAAGTTGGCAAGCAGAGGCCAAAGCATCCAAACCAAATTCAATTCAAGGCATCACCAAATTATTTGATCAACTAGGGTGTTCCACCTTACTGAATTATAATCGAGGGTAAAAAAAACAACTCAAAGTCAAACAAAAATGATCAACCATTGACTAAAATCATCCTCAAGAGTGCCTCAATCCCTTACCTAGGTGAGGGAGAGGCCATGGTCATTGGAGATTTGAATTAGGGGTCAATTATATGTGATTAACCAAAGACAACATTAAAAACACCTCAATTTGTAAAATTAAAACAAAAATGGAAACAAAAATAAAATCAGAATTAAAAATCATGAAAAATTAAATAAAGCTTTGAAATGAAGGAAAATATTTTTTATGGAATTTTCTGACCAATGGAGCTATTTTTAATAATTAAAAATCAAAACAGAAAATAAAATGGAAATGCAAGGGAGGTGAGAAAGTAAAAACAAAAGCAAAGGGAAATAGGCAAACATGTTATTGGGCTCCAAACTGAGGGGGCGTGAAAAGCAATTTGAGCCCAATCCATCAGACCTGATTCACTAACCAAAACGCTTCGTTTCATTAAACGGACGTGGATTCCAAATGCCAAATCAGCCAGGTTAAACAAATCACAACAAGACACGCACACCGTCAACAAGTCAAATGCAAGCTACGTCGGATCTGACTGAGCCACAACCAGATGCCGGAGCTACGGCTCCGGTCGTCTAGTCCGGTGAGCTCACCGGAGCTCAGGTGAAAAACCACCACCAACAGCCACAAAAATGATACCAGTAGAAAGGCCTTGCTACAAGGATTCCAAATCCATAGTTCAATCATCACAAAAGCTCAAGATCAAGGAGAATTGAAGGCTTGAAGATTGAAATGCACATGCTTAAATTCAACCAAACATGAACAACAACTATGCAAATATGGCCTACTCCACGTAGGGCTTCAGATGCAACCAATATGAGCCTAAATCATGATCTAGAATGAGAGAATCATAGATTGAAAACTTACTGAACAGAGAAACTCCATTGGTTCTTCTCAGGCATGCAAGCCTTCTTTTCTTGCTTCAGTTCCACTCCAAATGTTCCCAGGAACAAGAATTGAGCTTCAATTTCACTTGATTTGCCGAGAAAAATGGAATTCGAACTTGGAAATTTCTTGAGAATTTTGAATCTGAAACTGCTCTCTCTAGCTCCAAGTGCACATTCTGAGCCTTTAAGGCAAGCTTAGAGTTTATATATGCTGGATTTGAATTGGTTTTGCAGGCCCATGAAGCCTCAATTGGGAGATTTGAAATTCTGCCCAAAAAAGTAAGTTGCTCATGCACACGTGATTTACTTTGTTTCACTCATGAAAATCACCCTAATCTGCAGCATGTGAGCTGTAGTTTACAACTGAATTGGATTGGGCTTCTAATTTGATCCAAATGGTAAGATTGAAGTTGAAACCTTTCCATGAAGAAACTAGAAAATGCACGTTTTCATGCTCACTTGAAAATCCTTCCACATGTCCATAAACATCCATAATTCAAATGATCCTTGAGTTCTATAATGTAAATGAGGTCTCTATGAGCAAATTCCATGTTGGTTGGAAGTTCAGCTGGTGTACACAAGTGCATGAAAATGACCTATGTAACAAATGAGCCATAATGAAACTTTCCCAAAATACCCTTGCCTTGCCAAGATCATAACTTGAGTTTTATATACGATATCAAGGACTTCTGTGGCTTTTTGGAAAGCTAAGATCATGAGGAAAAAATTTCATGTTCTTTTGAAGTTAAGGAGAAACTTGATTCTAGGTCAAAAGTGCCTTGGAAGTGAGTTGACGTTTAGTTGACCAAAAACAAGTTCATCTGAGACCTTTAACTTGTTGGCATCATAACTTGAATTCTACACACTCAATGAATGAGTTCTAGTATTCAAAAGAAAGCTAAGGACATGCCCTACAAGTTTCATGTTTTCATGAAAATGATATTGAACTTGTATCATATAGTGAATTGTCCTTGGAGTTAGGCACTAAAGAAGGGAATTTTACACTGAGATCTTGTGAAACCCTAATTTAGTAACTCCTTGAACTCTTGATTCTCCTTGATTTGAACTTGGCATGACTTCCTAAATGTCTCAAGATAACTTCCCATAGCCTCAATGACTTAGAACCAAGTCTTGACCTCTCACAAGTCCACAGTTGACCTTGAGTTGACCAAATGAAACCCTAGATTCACATCCTTTTCCTGTGACCTCTTGCAGATGAAATGAGTGCCTAGACAAGCTCCACAATGACTTTCAAAACACTCAATGGGCTTCTCAAACACCTCTTATCCAAAACAAAGATCTTATGAACCCCTGATGATCCTCTGTTGACCCCCAAGATAGGAGACAATCAACACACATCAATCCTTCCTTTCAAGGAGCTTTGACATCTTTATGATGATAGTAAACACTCTTGCCTGAGCTTGAGATCAAATGAGACTCCTCTCTTGAATGGCACACCTATCTTGATCCCCTGTTAAGGCCAATGCTATGCAGATGCAAATGCTAAAATGAAATGAAACATAAGCCAAGAAAAGGTTGGTCAAATTTTAGGGAGCACAATAGGCACTTATGATGGTGTCCATACCAAATGATAACTCTTGTATGGTATTATTCTAAATATATATTATACAGGGCATTATAGTTTGTATTAGAGCAGGTCGTATCTTCGACCTAGCCTTGAAACATTATAAGTAAATCTATTCCTGCCTCATAAGTGTGTCTTGCCAACATGGTTCTTAATATCATATTATGTAGTATTGGGCCAGATCAACCTAATGTTATGTATATGGTAGGTAGGATTATGGTTGAGGTACCATAAGGACTCCGAAGTATTGTCGGGACTTTTCCTGTAAAGGTAGACTCAAGCCAAGAGTTAGAAGTAGGGAGAACTGGTAAGCTCAGTTGAGGTCTTAGTAAAAGTTGTGCTTCCGGTAACATGGAATTGAAAGGAGGTGAATATTTCAAGCAATCCTTTAGAATTGATGGAGTTGGAAAGTTGAAGGTCTATGTCGGATGAATGGTCAGTGTTTGGAGGAATATGAGGATTTGCTAGTGAAACTGGATTTACCACTGGCATGGACAAGAATTTCAAGTAATTCCATTCAGTGGGGAAGGAAGGATGTTTTGTTGAGCGTATGATGTGAAGTAGGGAGATGATGTAGTTTATCAGGATTTCAGTCTCTAAGGTCTTTATGATATTTGTAAAGAACAAGAGTATTTCAGGGAGTATGCTCAGAATGGTACCTTCCCTATGGTTGAGAACCTGAGAGATAAGGAGGTTCAACACCCCCGTAAGAGTCTAGTGCAGTGGTGAAGTGTAAGAGGAGACTATAAGACCGAACTACATGTTCCAAGTGAATCATGTATGCACTGGACGAAGGGTAGCAGGTAAATCAAGTGTATTCAGCCTACGAAGGGAGATCGAGTTCAGGATAGTTCACTAGGAATTCAATATTCAATGAGAGGACAATTAAGAAATGATAAGTTACCCAAGGATTAATTATAAGAGAATGTTTTATAAAAGGAACGAGTATTTTATAGTAATGGAAGTTCTAACGGTATGGGCAAAGGAGGTTTGTGATGACAGATAGGGCAAGCAATTTGGATTCGAGGAAACTCTAGTAGGATGTATTTTGGGCGAATGTACAATGAAGTTATTAAGTTTTGTTGAGGTTAAGTAAGGAGGTGTACTCGATGTTTGTTCACTCATGAAGAATTTTGACACGTGAAGTAGAGTGGAAGAAGTTACACCTTGATATTATGAGATATGTGGTAGTAACATTATGCTCACAAGTGTATGTAGTGGATTCCTAGTCTTGAGACGGATGCGAAGTCATGCCCTCTTTGTTGAACAGTGAAAATCATGCTCTAAGAAGTGAGACTGTGGTAAGTAACAAGGAGAAAACCAAGATTTGGTACGGACTAAGTGCAAATCATGGAACGGACTATATCGGACGGTCTTTTAGGTAGTTGACAAGAGTTATTGGTTACAAGTCATTGAATAAGTGGTTTCGGTGTAGTAAAGTGTTCAATGGATATTGGATGGGAAGAGAATCCCAGTCCATAAGCATACGAGATATGTCAAGGTTCTTCAGGAGGAAGTATTATCTTGGGTGTCAAAAGTGCGAGAGTTTTTCCCGTATTTTTGGATGATCGAAGTATTCCGAATCTACTTTTTGTTGGACTGAGAGAGTGTTTTGTTTTGATTCTCACCAAGAAATTCTAGTAAGAGTATGAGGTTGCGTGCTTGACATGATATGCCTATGATAAGTATGGTACCATGTAGTGGTTGTATGTTAAGGTTTGTTTATGGGGGAATCAAATATGAGTTTATGGTTAAGAACCTTGAATTCCATCATCTTGTGAATTCTGCTAGCATAGTTGTGCAAGCGGAAGCCGAGCTCGCTGGCTGCTCGTTGTGCGACTGTGACAGAACTTTGGATTTTTGTTATGTTTCTCGTTTAGAGTGCGTCATCTGCATGTTTTAGCTTTATTTTATGTTCCTGGTGTTGATCATGGTTGGTGAATATTATGCAAGTTGAGGAGGTATGAGTGGAGGATAAACATGCAAGTTAGTGCAAAACGGATTGATGGTTTCAGAGTTTGAATATTTAGAAGGTATTGCATAGTTGATTGGTCGAGATCTCGTCTCAACAGAAATCGTAATGAACCAAAATTACAAAAGAGGATATGATATGGAATGTAATAACCAAAACCGGAAGTTGTTAAGCTAATTTGGATAAATTTCTTCGAGCTCATAATGGGTTTGAAGGTTGTATATGCTTATGGTTGTAGTCATAACTCCTATATATGTATCATCTGGAGAGTGTTGAATATATCCTAATGGTTATGTATTAGCAAGGAAGTTATTCTACTGATGGATGTCGGTCAGGTTCTTGTACTATTTAGTTAGTGGGCACTTTGGTGGATAAACGTGTTCTACACAGACTGCTAGCTAACTAGTGGTTCCCAAGAATTTGAAATGTTCCGCTAACGGAATTAGGGTTGCACAATAGAAGATAACGAATGAGAGAGTTCATTCAGATTAATAAGGATCAGAGAGATAGTTGCTCGTAAATATAGATGTAAGACAATCTCGTGCTAAGGTTGTTATCCTATTGATACGGTGCAGAAGAGTTGAAGTGTCGGGCGTAATGGTTACAGTGTATAGTATCAGATCAAGTGGGACTGATAAGCGTACCGATCGATGGATTATGAAGTTTTTTTAATGGTTGAAGGATTTATAAAAGGAGAATCGTCAGTATTTTCTTAAAGACAAATTGAATTGTCTCGCAAAGATATGATAAATGTTGTTTATCCCAAACGAATATGAGGTATTGTGGTTTTGTTTTGTGATTCATTAGGAGAGTATCGAGTTGTAAATTCTATAAGCATAATATGAACAAGTGTTTCAGAATGGCGTGATAGATGAATTAAGGAAAAGAAAATTTAGAAGTTAACCACACATTGGGACAAGAGTATAGTCAAAACCAAGAAGTTTGAGAAGTTGTGGAAAATAAGGAATTTAGTCCTTAAATGATTAATTGAGTGTCATTTGGGATCAACTGATCTCTTATGCACTATAACTTGTGCCGGTTGGTATAATTAAAGTTTTAAAGTGCTCTAAATACCATCAGTTGAGACCAATAGAGTAACTAGTGAACTCTAAAGAGATCAATTATTAATAAAAGAGACAGGCCAATAATATTAAGTGTAAGAGATTATACTTTGACAACTCTAATATTTGGTCAATTGGTGTT
Source organism: Lathyrus sativus (assembly GCA_963859935.3). Taxonomy (NCBI): domain Eukaryota; kingdom Viridiplantae; phylum Streptophyta; class Magnoliopsida; order Fabales; family Fabaceae; genus Lathyrus; species Lathyrus sativus. Next base: position 84,030,585 of record OZ012740.1, on the reverse strand, counting down.
AGATGACAAAATATCAAAGGGATATATTTATGTCATTAACTATTATTGTATATTACACACACACACACACACACACACACACACACACACACACACACACACACACACACACACACACACATACATACATACATACACACACACACACACACACACACAGATATATATATATATATATGGGATATATTTATATCATTAACTATTATTGTATATTACACACACACACACACACACACACACACACACACACACACACTCACACACAAACACACACACACACACACACACACACACTCACACACACACACACACACACACACACACACACACACACACACACACACACACACACACACACACACACACACACACACACACACACACACACACACACACACACACACACACACACACACACACACACACACACATCCAAGAGTAAGTTTTTTTTAGCTTACTCCAAATCATAGCCTTTAAAATGAAT